>BMAW01001023.1:0-36585 GCA_019974015.1 Nephila pilipes | reverse complement strand
CACACACACACACACACACACATATATATATTCAAATATATTGCTCTTAAAAGATGACAGGTATGATTATAGTGCTACTATTTTTCATATTATTGTCTTATTCTTCACATTTTATTTAACATGATATTCAAATTCTAATTCAGATTGGTTTACATTCTGTCGAGTTTTCACTATTTTTGGGTGTTAATAATCTTAACTTTTGAAAAATGTGTTTAAAATGATTTCTTAAACTTCTGTATAATACGTACAAATCAATTTAAAAAAAATGAAATTTTTTTAAGGGTTAAAATGATTTTATTTGTGTAATTTGTGACAGTTAAATATAAAAATTTATTTTCTTAAAAAGTAATTGGTTGTATTTTGAAAACTTCATTTTTTCTCAAGAAATGTGAGTTTAATTTCATTTTATATGTTCAGGCCAAATATTTCACGAATAGCCACAAAATAGTTCAAATTGAACTTAATATTTGATTTCAGGCCTTGGAGCAACTATTTTCAAAATACTTATTTCATTGTTTTGAAAGAATATTAAAATTTCAAAATTGTACATTTTTGACATTTTTGACAATTAAAAATTTAAGAGAAGTATATCACTTCCATTAATTTAAATTTAGGCATAGGCTCTATAGATAACAATATTTCGAAGAAATGCACAATTTTTCAATCATTTCTAATAATTAGTATTTCAAACTTTTGAAGTGAAAGTTGAAGAAAGCATATTTTGGCCCTTTCAAGTTTGAAATAAGAATAATTTCATACCCATTATATAACAGACGAATCAAAATCCTCGCATATAATAATTAAGTCATTATTTTCCAAACACAAATTATATAAATAACATTAACTTGGTTAAGCCTGTTGCAGTTGTTTAGACATTTTTGGCGTCTTGAAGCATACACATATTTATAAAATGAAACAGTATTATTGACTTAAATATAGGTTAAAGTTACGTAAAGTAACTTTTTAAAGGTATATTTCCCTCCTTCCCCCATCATTTATTTATAAATCATGCTACTTTATATATCTTGTCTAAAATGTTAAAAAAAATGGTTGGTTTTGTTAACTTCTCAAGAGGGATCTTGGAGAAGGAATTCGTAATTTTGAGCCTCGTTCAAGCGACGAGTGCGACACCTGAGTTGCCCTCATTTTTTAACTTCCACACCTCGCCAACTGAAGTACATTAAGCCTCGACAGATTTAACATGCATCAGCCCCAACTACATGTTTGGTCTTTAGTCTCGACGAAACCCACCGCTACGATTCCACTACAATGACCAATAGGCTGCCACCGCTGCATAAAAAGAGAAAAAGAAAGCTGAAATTTTAAATAGAGGATATGAGACTTATTTTAATTACTCATATAATAAAGTCCCTTTATAAATATTAAAACAAAAAAAATCTTAATTTTAACAGTGTACAGCTATAAATGATAATCGATCTACAGTACATATATATATATATATATATATATATATACTACTACCTCTGACAATAAAGTTCGGTGAATGAAGTCAGAACGGCCGATCTGGCAACACTGGCGAAACAAATCGCTGCACCTGCGTAGCGGCAGGTGTTGACTATTTGCCCCTACCGTTGTTCAGTTGAGAGTGGTTTGTGTTCTGTGTAAGACTTATTTCACAAAGTGTTTGTTTGGTGTGTTGGTTCTTAACTAAAAACAGGAAAATGAACGAACAAAATATCAATTGAAAGTTTTTTTAGCTTCGCAAGACACCGAAAGAAACTCATGGGATGCTGTTAAGTGTTTATGAAGATCAAGCACTATCAATGAAGTGTGTGTATGAATGGTTGGCTTGTTTTCGAGAAGGCCGGGAAAGTGTTTCTGACAACCCACGTAGCGGAAGTCCGGCAACCTCCGTCAGTGATAAAAACATTGAGAAAGTGAGGAAATTACTCACGAAAGATTGTCGATTATTATGCGCATGATAGATGATGAACTGCAGATTAACAGTGAATCCGTTCGATTTATCATTACTCAGAATTTAGGCATGAGAAAAACGTGTTGTCGTCTTGAGCCACATCACTTGACTGACGATCAGAAGCAGGTCCGTTTAGAGGCTTTACATTATTTGTTTAATGGTGGATGCGTCATCAAATTTCTGTATTGTCACTGAGGATAATCCTGATTTTTCAGGTACAACGCTGAAACGAAATTGCAAAGCATGGAATGGCGTTCTCCTGCATCACCTTGTCGGGAAAAGGTCAGAGTAGAAAAAATACGCATCAAAACGATACTCATCACTTTTTTTGATAGTCAAGCATTATCCACAAGGAATTAACGACAATGAATGCTGCAAGGCACATCGAAATTTTTACCCGTTTCATGAAACGTCTACGCAGGGCACGACCCCGGAACGCACAACGAGTTTCATGGTTTTTTCACGACAATGCTCACCCTCACATATCCAATATCGTCAAACAGTTCCTGGCAAAAAAAAAAAAAAAAAAAAAAAAAGAGGGGGCAATTGAATACCCACCATACTCGCCAGATCTCAATTCTCTAGACTTCTTCCTATTCCCACGGATCAAACTTGCTTTGAAAGGAAAGAGATTTGACAATATTCTTGACATTCAACGAAATGTGACGAGGCCTTTGAATTCCAACCGAAAAGAAGACTTCTTGAAAAATTTCCAGGACATTTATAGCAGATTTAAGCGGTGCATAATTATGGGAAGAGACTATTTTGAAGGATAGTAAGGTAACTTTCGTTAATATTTCATCTACGTTAATGTTACAGGACTATTCACCGAACTTTATTGTCAGAGGTTGTATATATATATATATATATATAAATTATTATAGCTAACAAAGTTCTTTTAAACCTAAAATTCATTTTTTTTTACTAAATGATAATTATCTAGACTGATAATGAATAAAAATGTCTAACCTTTTCTTCCAGAAGTTTAAAAAAAATTGAATACATTGTTTTCTCTACTCATAATTGAAAGAAGAAATGTCATTATATTCCAAACAAAAAAGATTCTTCTTTCATTTGGTCATTTATATTTATAGACTCGGAAAAAGTGTTTATTGAAGAAAATAGATGCAATAAATTTGTAACATTTTTTTTTTCCTTTTAATCAGAGTGCGACATTTTTGCAAAAAACTCTTTAGATAGTTTCTTTGGAGTACATTGTTTTATATTCGTGCAATAAGCCTACAGAGAAGAATTAATAACTCCTCACAGCAGTAGTAAGAATGGATGTCTGAATGCATTCTAAAGGTATTAAAAACATTTTGTGAGGAATACATATGTATAATAATTAGATGAAAATGTTTAAAAAACATTATTTCACTAAAACTATTTGAAGAATTTTGTAATCTCTCCCAAAATTGTATCTCTATTACTATTTCAACATTTGAATTACATTAAGAGTTTACAGATGGTAGAAAAAAAAATTGAAACATTTTCAGAAGAAAACGAGTGAAAAATTTCCCATATCCGAATTTTGAACATGATGCAAGAGGCATAGTTTTTTACATACAAGGTGTTTCGAAACTCACGGGCAAAAAGTTATGGGGTGATAGAAAACATCTTAACAAGCAATTTTCACCACACCATTCATAGGTGGTTATCAAGCGGTAAAACGCATGACGGCGCTGTAAGGGAAAACATTAAACGCGAATTTTCTTACACATTGTTATTCCTAATTGGAATTTGAGAAGGCATGGTTACGTACAGTAATCAGGAAAAGGTCGTACATCATCAAATCCTGGGTAGAGTTGACGATGTGGCTGAAATGAGGCTTATATAAAAAAAAAAGAGCTTCATACTTTCCATTAAAGTGAACAGAAAGCGGGTTCACCGCTTTCTGTTCTTTATATATTGTAAAGTGAAAATTGCTTGTTTAGTTGTTTTCTATCACCCTTTAAATGTTTGTCCTTTAGTTTCGAAACACACTATGTATGAAAAGGATAGGCAGACAATTATTTACTCTAAATAGTGAGCGTATGTTTGTTTATTAACATCGTACTGGGAAGGTAAAAAAAGACTATTGATGACTTACCTTGCATTTCTGAATCTTGGTCAAGGAACGAGGATGGCACTGAAATCTCTCTCTCCAAACTTCCACACCACGCAAACTGGATGACTTGGATCTTCGAACAGATTTAACATGCATCAGTCCTGCTACACAGCGGGTTAAAGACGTATCAAGGTTCGAAACCACGAATAAACAGAAACAACTCCAGCTGTGAGTATGCGACCAGGTCCATTAGGCTAATGCGGATACTATTATAAATGTTACAGTTACTAATAACGCTCTAGAAATATATTTAGTAAGAGTGTCAGCGTCTGAAATTGTAGAAGTTAGCAACTGTGTCTAAAATTGTAACCAGTTTTATAAAAGAACATTGCATTACTTTTAAATGTGGAAATTTAGGATGCTATAAGAATTAGTCACCAGATTTGAAAACCTTTGAAATAGATCCCATTTAATGCACGATAATTGATCGAAAAATCTCCGGATTAAATTTTTATTGTTGTGTTGCGAAGCACAGATTTCTCATTAATGATATCATAAAATGATGCAGAGAGAAACAAAACACGAATTTTGATGACTTGGAATGCGTAAATTGGTACGTAGTATCGTCTTTCACTTTATTTCATATCATAAAAAAGATTTTATAGTTTACGACTACCTGCAAATCGTTACACCATGGGTCTATTTGTAGGTTTTGGAAATGAAAATGTAATGGTGGGGATTAATTCTATTCCTTGGCATTGTTGGGGACTAATAGTTATTCTGAAAGATAGGGTAACCGCTCCAACATTTCTTGATCTATTTTAGGACTGCGTTCATCCAAGGTGCTTTTTACTAAGTTAGTTTAATGAAAATGAAGATAAAATAAAATGGTTACTTTCGTACTATCAGTTATCAGACATTACGATTATTGAAACTTATGAGAGTGACTTTTGTGCCAAGTGTAAGGACGATTTTCTTCAGCGTCTGTTTCTTTATACAACTATTCTATACACATTTATTTCATGGTGAAATGTTCCTGTCTATGATTCTCAGGATATATCAACTTCATATTAATAAAAAAATAACAATTAAATTCTATGTGCTACCCTTATTTTGACTCCCGCCTATCATGAGTCTTGAAATGAAGAAAAATAATTTAAAGAGTAAGAATTGATATTTTATAAAACAAAATCGATCAGGTTTTCTCAAACTCTTAAACATTGAGACCTACTTTTTAGAAATCAAATTTTCAGTGAACGACTACTCCTTCAGCCTACTAATTTTTTTTCAGAGAATAATCGCACACTTTTCTTAGGAATAATGATTTATTGATAAAAAAATGATCTTTTATGTAGAAAAAAAAATATATATCATAAAATATAATTTTATACAGGATATATTTAATAAGACCTATATGCATTGTTGCACTTCTTTTCGATTGCTATAGAAGATGCCAATGAAGTCGAAGACAATTTGAATTATTTTTTTGATGCAAATAATTCATCAATTGCAACTTAATGATACTTGGTTTTAATTCCTACCATTGCTTATTATCTAACTTCACAAAGTTATGAAGATGTGAAATGTATAATATCGTCTAAGCTTTAGTAAAAAAAACGAAATGTTTGATGGACAGATAGCAGAATTGTGTCAATTTACTACGGTTAAAATTAAGTTTTAGTAATGCATTTTCCGATTGGTCGATACGCTTTCCATCAGATTTGACGATATTCAATAGTACTGTTGCCCTGGAAAGGATACGAAAACAGTCCTTCTTTTGGTATTTTTTTATTTTTTCAATAAAAGTATTAAAAATTTTAGAAGGATTAAAATATGTCAAATCATGGTAATCAGGTAACTAGAAATATTAAATTTATTTTCGATTATTAATGTTTAAAATGTTAAATTAGCTCACATATTTGTGCTTTTTAGTGCTGATTTCGCTTAAAATCAGTTTTCCTGATTCTTCGAATTTATATATAATCATGGATTATTAATATGTCAGTACTTCCCATACTCTGCGTAAATATAAATTTAATTTATTAAGTCTGTTAAAATACATGAGAAATAAAAACAAATTTCAGATTGTGCAATGATTTTCCAATTCCATTCTATTGCCCCAAGACATCGCAATTTTTTCGTATAATTCTACATGACTTGTTAGATTTTACTATCTTGATAGCCAACATACTTCTAGATGTAAAAGTGATTTGTGCTTGTTTTCCGTCTATTGACAGAACTTTACATATAAGCGCTATTCTAACACACAGCCTTGATTTTATTAAATTCACTGTCTTAAACTGTATAGTTCAAAATATTATTTAAATCATATGACATAAATTTTAATACCAATGTTTTTCTGTAAATGTCGTAGTTAGTACATGGTGTATCTGAACTAACATTAGCTGTTGAGTCACAACATTGCTTTGTTTAAGGAATATAGTTTGCACCATCTGCACGTATCCCGATTTATTTCCCCCTATTAATCTCTTTGGATTTTATATTAAGCGTTGAAAGCCTTGAATATTTCTTTGTTAGTTCCTTGAATTTTTGCTTAACAAAATAACATATATTAAGGAACTAATAATTTTTTATATGTAAAGCATGAAAAAAAAAAAAAACGACTGGGACAAATCTTGTGCATCACTACATTCTTTAAGTTGTTATTAGAAATATTCACTTTCGGTAACTCTTTGGACCAATTGATCTACAGCCACTGAAACATTACTTTAATTCCGCAAATTACTGTATTATTTGAAAGCGGTATTGTTTCGTCTTCCTTTAAGCTCTTTTCATCAAACATGAATTTAACTTCTTACGTCATAACTTTAGGAGTTTTAACATTTCGCTTCTTGTGTGCGGCTTATCAGTTTTTGCATTTCAATAAATTATCAGATATGAAGCTTGTATAGAACACTTTTTACCTTGGTTAAATGCAAAATTTAGTTTTTAATGATTTTAACACGTCAAACTTCCATTTAATAAAAAACGATACTGATTTTCTTTTTCAAAACTGGAATGCTTTGTTTGAATATATCTGTAATTTACATAGATTCATTCTTCCATTTGTAGACATTTTATTGCCAATAACGCACTCATGTTTAAGATTAGCTACATCTTTATTCTATAAAAATTCTAATGATAAGTAGTCAGAATCCCACTTTCTTACATTTTTCTTCAATTTCGTGCTACTGGAATTTCATTTTGAATATTCGCTTTCGTCCTCAAAAATGGTGCCTTCTTTACCAACTTCTTATACATGAAACAAATACAATAAAAACGGTAAAACAGTAAACAATTTCAGATATGCGTAAAATCAATAATAATATACAATTTCTAAATTAATGTGTATGCGAAACTGAATTAGTCGCTTATAACGCAAAGGATTTTCTGATTTGAGGCTAGATTTGATATATTGTATAGGAACGTAAACGTAAATAAAGCCACAGATTGCAGAAACAGGCGACGTGACAGATGTATCATGCATAATGGTATTTGTTATCCACACTTTGAAAAGACAATTGCTTTGTTTCTGCATTTCCTGTTAATCGACAGGAGTCGCTTATTTGCCTATTGAGCTACTTTTTGTAATTTTCCAACTAATTGGATTGATGAAGACTTCAAGGGCTGCATTACCATTTTGCAAATTGTGGAAATATTTATACACCTTCATTCCTGTTGCACACCAATCAAAAATTGAGTCGCAACCCATCGGTGGGTCGGGATCTAAAGTTTGAGAAGCATTGTACTGACGAAAAAGTTACTTCCTACATTAATCAACAAAAAGTACCAACATATATTTTTTTTTTCATTTAAAATATTGAATTTTTTTTTTGAATTAATTAGAGATTATAGCTTTCAACCTGTATCAAGAACAAAAAGCTTCATATATTCAGGATGACATCAAGCTCCATAAGCACCTGACTTGGTCTCAAAATTGTTCTATAATTGTGGGTAGAACCTAAAGAGCATCAAACTTTCAGAAAAAAACCTCATTCTTTAAATTTAATCAAAAAGGTTAAAAGAAGATATTAAATTTTTTATCACTAAAGGAAAAATTGTTTAACATGAAATAGAATAAAAGAATAGAACTTCGAGTTAAGACTGTTTTTGGTGGAAACATTTCTTAGTATTTTCTTTTAAATACGCGTAATTGAAAATTCTTGTAATTGAGAATTTAATTTCTTTTTCTAAATAATGATTTTTCTTTTTTGATTCCAACTTAAAAATATATTCACAAAGTATTTTATTCGGCTCTAAGATTATTCCTTCAAATTAGTAAGTCATAACAAATTAATTATTAAAAGAATATTTTTAAACTAGTTTGTAATGTTTTTTTTTACCTTTTTAAAGCACTACGTGTGAAATAAAACATTTTTTTTTTCTAAAAAAATGTTGAACATCAGCTAATAGATTACAAATGTTATTTTAGAGGTAATTACTAAACATAAGGAGTAAAAATGGAAGCAAGAAAACAATGAAAGCGAAAACAAATATTAAAGAATTGTATATGTTATCAATAATAATATCAATTATAAGCCAATAAAGTTAAATTAAATTTGGAATTCCTAAATTCCATTCATTATGTAAATGTCTTATTTTTTTAATAATTCATAAAACGTGAATATCATAATATTATTATTGTTATTTTTGGTGATACTTTTTTTAATTGAATTTTTCCTTAAATTGTCCGAAAATTGTTTTCCGTATTTGTCTATTTCGTGTCCAAATGAGTAATGTTATTATTGTATAATGTTTCTCTAAAAATATTTTTCATGCATAGCCATTAAAATGATATCCATATATTTTGAGATAATCAATTTCCTCATTTTAGTTTATTTGACTGGACTATACTGGATTTGCTATTCCTTAAAATTTTAATATATTTAGGGTGGCATCCAATTTTGTAAAACAAATATATATTTTTTTTGCAAAAAAAAAAAATGTTTTTAAATTTCTTTACACCAAGTACTATAACTGTAAAATTTTCAAAGTCATTTAATGTTAACTTCTTTCAAAGTTCAAATATCATTGCACAAAATGGGTAACAATAGCGGTCTGTTTATCTTTTCTTGCTATCGACTTTGTAGTTCATTGGGGTGAAAAAACCTGCATCGCAGTTATAACATTGTGAAAAATATTTTTTTCTTGTTGGGTGACTTCAAATGTGATGATTTGTCGCCTTGCGTGACGTTGGCTGGTCATCACGATCAACAGGCCGTCACATGCATCATATGGAACCGGTTATACAAAGATACAGTCAGAAGTGATTAACGGAAGGAACTTATTGGTCGAATGAAAGCTCTGTATAGTTCAGTTGTATGTTCGGTCATTAAACTTCATGGAATACACCCTGGGTACATTTTACAACAAGATAATGCCAGACCTTTTATAAAAGAAACATATCTCTGGATTACCTCTGTTCTGCTGATTCTTTTACTTAGTCAGCAAGGTCACCTAACCTTTCATCAATCGAACACGTATGGGAAATGCTGAGCCGCTAGTTTTGAGCACAGCATAATGATGCAATTCTGGAACGCTAATATATGAAAGCCTGGCAGAATCTATTGCAAGTCGAGATTTTGAATATTCGTCCCTCCTTTCATTGACGTATAAAATTATGCCTCACCGTTTGAAGGCTAGTTGCCAAATACTCATTTTAGTATTCAATGTTCAATCGCTAGCCATTGATGTTTCCTTTCGCTTGGAATTTTTAATATCTTTATTCTGTGTTTTTGAATGTTACACATGTTTAATGTCATTAAAAGCAGTCTCATTTTCATTGTGCTACGTTTCATTTTCAAAAAGAGTTTAGTCTCAAATATAAATATGTCTTAATAGTAATTGTTTCTCTTATTGTTATTTGAGTCGAATGTTCATTTCTCTTTCAGTTTCACAATGTTAACTATAACCAGTTTTCAAAACTAGCAAATACTGAAAATCTTTGAAATTAATTTGCACAATAATTCTTGTATTAAAATAAAAATTTTGAAAAGTCAAATAGAATTACCCTAAAGTATTAATTGTAATTTTATTCTATTTTAAATGAAACGTTTTGGGTTTTAGAATAAATTATTTTATGATGACCTCAAATTTAAATTCTTCTCCATGCAATATTGAAAGAGAACTTAGCAAAAGCTTAATTAATTCAAGTGCTACTTAATAAAAATAGAAAGATTTTCTGTAACTGAATTAATATTATAAAATTTTAAAAGTAATTCAGTATTTGAGAAACTACTTTTTATTGAATAATGATTTATTTCCAACTTTAAATTATTGCTTAGAAATTACGGAGGAATTTGATTCATTATCTCAGAATTAAGTTACGAGATCGATTATTAGGTACGCATTTGTTTTTAAATTGGGAATCAAGATACAGATATAAGTACTTTTAGCGAGTACTTTTACTTTATATAAAATATATAGTATGTAATAAACTATATATATACGTAATTTATTACTCCTAAGCTCATAAGTAAGAAGAAGGTATTCAAAGTAAAGAAACACACACGCACACACTAACACACACACACACACACATATATATATATATATATATATTCCTAATTATAGTTTATATTTTTTGGCCTCTGCTTAATAGGAAAATAATCTTTATTCACAGTAAAAATATATCTCTGTGACTCTAGAAAAAAATAATTTTAATCTTCAATAAATTATTCATTATACTTATTAAAGAACATTTTTATAATGTTTTTTTTTTCTAATTATATTTTTAACTTTGCTATTAAATTTGGAATAAGATGAAAAAAAGAAAATTGTTGTGAAAAGATTTTAATGACGTAAGGAACATATCACATTTTACTGCTAAGAAATTTCTACTTAAATATTATGTACAAAATCAATTTTATCTGGAAGGAATACTACTTTTTTAATAAAGTTTAGCCATCGTAATTATGTTGAAATATTTCAGAAAATATAAATGCTTAAATTTCAAAGCAATTATTTCCTTGCTAAAGACTTTGCTAAAATATTGACAAAAATAATTGGAATTGATTACCATTTGTTATATTTTATAACATAGCGTAATTTATAAAATTGAATAATATTGATAACATGGATATAAAGAATACTCAAAATATTTTTGATGATAAATTTAGATTAGATTAGGCCTATTTTTATGATCTGTAAACATTACATTAAATTAATTGTGTGTGTGCTAAAATCAAACTCTTTAATTACATATATTCGAGTGTTTCCTTAAATAATTTTAATAATTTAGAACCAGGGTTGAATTGGTTAACATGTAATGCTAAAGTTATTTTGAAACGTTTTTAATTTATATATATATATATATATATATATATATATATATATATACATTCAAAAGATTACATTTTATTTACTGTAAGTTTGCAATTTCAGACACAGTCATCTGAACTACACAATGCTATTAATAAAACAGGTAATAAATTAAATACGAAAAAAAAAAAAAAACCTCTTCTGAAATTTGAAGTAGAATGTATAATTAATAACAAATATTCACAAAATAAGTTTTTGTTATTTCTGATTATAAAAAGATCAATTACACTAAACATGTGGCATTTATTTTCCCTATTATCTCAATTTCAAGATTTATTTCTTCCAAAATTATCCGTTCAGTTATAAGTTGATAAACTGGTATAATAGATAATTTTTGATACATTGTAATTAAAAATAAGTAGAAATTGGAATAAATCATTATAATTTCCGATTCAGAAGATAAAAATTACCTGTAGTAACATCCAGATATTATTAAAGCCTCTTTCTTCGTCAAAGATGTCCTGGAAGAATTCTTCAAGTCTATTCAATTGTGCTTTTTATATTTCTTTGAACTTTTTATTTATAGTAAGAAACTATTTTAAAGCCAAAGACAAGTTTTATCCACTATTAGCTAGAAAAAAATCAAATTATAAAGCACAAAAAAAAACGTTATGAAATATTTCATTTGTCGGGGTTGTATTTTTCTTTCTTAACTACGCTGTTTAATCTTCCAAGCTTATATGTTATATTATAAGCTAATAGTGTATGGCTAATATAGACGTACAGTTTAACCACACATTTCCAAGTCATTATTTTTTTCTACAAAAATTAGGTATTGTGGCATATGTAAATTCTAACACCTTCCCTTAAATGCTTTAAGCTACTTTTTTTTCTTCTCAAAACGAAATGTTTCCAGGAATTAAAATTCATTTGGGCTATCTTGTATGTTCATTTCTACTTTGGTATCTAACAGAGAAACTTATCTCAGCAAATGACTTTTAGTTAATACGGTAAGTGAGTGAGTGAATGTAAAGGTTTTGGCGCAAGAGTCAAATATGGCTATGCTACGCCAAAAAGATTTAACTGTGGTCTGGACTAGAAAAAATTGAAAGAAAAGACAACATTGGTTGACAAGAAAGATAGTCAATTAGAGAAGGATTGCTTGGGTTACCCGGGGGGGGGGCGTCACCCACATTTACCAAAAATAATAAGCTCAATGGAAAAAAAAAGATCTCTAAGGTGCCTCGGGTTCATGATGCCCCTACCTACCTGAAGAGTTTTAATTATTATAATAAACATACGCATTTCCATCCTCCTTGAGATGATTGCTGCTTGAACATAGCAAAATTGTAGAAACTTTTTTCTGGCATTACATTTTATGATAAAAATTGTTTTTTTCAGAATTAAACATTGAAATAGTAGTGCAAGGAGAGTTCTTAGCGAAAAACCACTTTTTCTTCTGCTGTATTTATTTTTGAATGTAATCTGAATCTTTAAAATTGTTTATAATTGAAATTCCCCTAAACATCTCTTTTTTGGCAACAACAATGTTTTTATTTTATAGTAAAATACTTTTAAATTTTAAGACGTAGATAAGAAAAATACTTAAACATGCAGAAACAAACTTTTAATTTTATAACATTTTTTTTTGTAAAAGGTGTTATCTCTTTCCCTTTAATTTAAATAATTGCGTAAGTCCATTTAAAATAAAATTTAACATGTAATCGCTAATTAAAACTAAGTATTTATTTGAGAAATTTTGATATTAATACAAATGTCGTGGAAAAAATAAAATACGATATTATTTTTACTTTATTAATTTATTTTTGAAGTGATTTCTGAATTAGTTTTATGTTTCTCATTTCTAATCACTAATGCTTACACTCTTTGTAGTTCATTTCATGATGTTGTCATGTTGCTCTAGCCAATTCTGTGTATTCTCATCCGTGCTGTATGATTATAAGCTTCAGTCTTTCTTTTAACTAATAAAGCATAATACATCTTCTTCATTTCGTTATTAGTCCTCCCACATGGGGCTATTGTTTTAGTCAACAACAAAATGGAAACCCGAACACATTTAAAGAGAGCTTTCGATAAACTTTATAAGTTCGAAGTAAATAAATGAATGAATGAATAAATGAAAGTATGAGTTAGAGTTATGAATTAGAATGAGTTATTTAGATTAGGAGGAAGTAATTTAATCATTGAATAAGTGAAAGATAGAATAAATGAATGTGAAAACGAATGAATTATTGAAGGAAGGAATGAATGAGTAAATGAGTGAATAAATTGATAAATGAGGTGGAAATGAGAGAGTAGATGAAGGACAGAGTGAAAAAGAATGTTTTAGTGAATGAGTGAATGAAAGAAAAAAATTAAAACAATAAAAAATGAGGGAATAAATGAATGTGAGTGAGTAAATGAATGCATGAAAGAAAAAATTAAAACAATAAGAAATGAGGGAATAAATGAATGTGAGTGAGTGAATGAATGCATGAATAAATTTAATTAATTAAATTTCCATTCTGTTGTCATGCTATCGTTTGATTTAACCTAATATTTAATTGAATAATGTAATTATTCTTTTAAAAACGGTACCGCCTTTGGAAGCTAAATTTATTATTTGTAAAGCTTTTCGAATTTAATTGTTTTTCATTTTTTATTAAACATTAGAAGCTCTCACGATTGTAACACTTTATTTCTGAATCTACTGGGTCATTCAAAATGTTTCACACTTTTAGAAAATTCAATATTTTTTAAATATAAATTACCCAGATATGTATAAAAAAATACACTAATACAAAGAAAATATGTTGAAGATTTATATTGTGAACAATAGGTGACCGACGTTTGTTCTTCATTAAGCTATTTCACGAAAGCTGTTTTCGAAGCTGTCATGGAGCTGCATTACAGATGGAGTATTTGTTGTATTCAATTAAGACACTTGATATAGCTCCATATAAATTCTTCCTTTGGGGGTTTGTAAAGATAAAGCGCAAGCCCCACCATTACCTACAAATTTATGTGAACTTGAACAATGAAATTTCTGCTGCTGTACAATCAATTACTACTGACACTTTTTACGAGTTTAGCATTAATTTACATATCTATTACATCTAATTAAAGGTAGTTATATCAAACACTTATAAAATTGATAAGTTATAAAAACACCTAATTGATGAAACTATTGAATTTTGTAGTCAGATGAATCACTTTGAATAACTCAGTATTTTAAATAAAAATCACAAATCAGAGAAATTTTTGTGTTATTATTATTATTGAGTCCAACTTTTATAACATCGAATTAATTTGACCATGCTTAAATCAATAAAGTGAGATATTTCTTAAATTATCATAAAAAGGTAATAACTATATTAAAAGAATAGCAAATCTTGATAAAAACGTTTATGATATCAGTAATTAAAATTTGGAAATGAGATGATAGAATCCCTTTTTACTATATTCAAGATACCTTTCAAAATATAAGTATATATCTTATTACATTTTCTTGGAATGTTAATATATTAGAATTAAAGCAATTATACAAATAATGCTGAGAGCATCTAGTTCAAAAGTATTAAATTTGGTATACTTGCTGCAACGTATCGCAATTCCGTGATTTTTCATAAAAGGTTTATTTTACTAAATTATATATTTATATGTGCTGAAGAAAGCTATTAAAGAAACCATATCAAATATAAATGTAATTTCCAGTTTATTTTATATTATCACATAATGTATCAAAAATATACGTAGCTTTAGTAGGTTTTGTAAATTATAATATTTAAGCGATGTTTCTTTTAGAATATATAGAATGATGAGAGTTATTCAACAAATTAGAAGTTACCAAAGTATATGAAAAAAATTGTATACAGTTGAAATGGTAGAATAGTGGAATGTGATAAGGATACTGTCAGCAATATATGTTCCAAACCGTATTGAATATTGAGCAGTATTATAGCATTGTTAAGTCGATGCTTAACGGTGCATAAGAGGCAATCTACTCTCTCTACATCGAGTAGATTTGTATAAAGGTACTTTGTGAAGGATGAATAGCATTAGCATTGTCACTGATTACCCACTGTCGAACGGAATTGACCTTGTGAATAATTTAGTAGTAGTCTAGATTTGATTCGAATGATGTCTCACTCAAACATTGACTACTGTGACACTAAAATATTTTTAAGACCAGAAACTCACAAATGAATCTTTAAAATAGGAGTAAAAATATTTTTTTTAGAAATCAGAGGAATAAAGTAATTCCGCATAAACCTCATTGTTTTTTTTTTTGCTCTCTCAGATACACTTTATTGCACTCAAATAGATCAAATAGTAAAAATTTCAGAATGAAAGTCGAAATTCCATATAATTAACAACAAGCTGATAAAATCAAAATTGCCGGCAGATGGGCGCCTTTAATCTTTTTAATCATAATATCGAACAATCTACATTTAGATGCGTTGAAAATGACATTGTTTCTTTTAATTGTTCATTTTTAATTTCAATTGCAAACGTTGTTACTTTCAATTGTTCACTATTAATTTCAATTGCAAACATTGTTACTTTTAATTGTTTATTTTTAATTTCAATTGCAAACATTGTTACTTTCAATTTGTTCACTTTTAATTTCAATTGTAAACATTGTTACTTTCAGTTGTTCATTGATAACTTTTAATTTCAATTGTAAACATTGTTACTTTCAGTTGTTCATTGATCACTTTTAATTTCAATTGTAAACATTGTTACTTTCAATTGTTCACTGATCACTTATAATTTCAATTGCAAACATTGTCAATTGTTCACTTTTAATTTCAATTGCAAACATTGTTAAGGCTCCCGTCTACCAGCCATTTTGATTTCATCAGCTTAATGTTAATCCTATGGAATTTTGACTTGAATTCTCCCATCTTTATTATTTGATCTATTTGAATGCAATAAAGTGCATCTGAAAGAGCAAAAAATATTGAATGCTTCTGTGGAATTACATTTTTCCTAAGATTTTTAAAAATATTTGAAAATAATTTTTAAAGTTTAACTCAAAAACAAATAATTAAAATAAGTATAAAAATATTTTTAAAAATCTTAGGAAAAATGTAATTCCACAGAAGTATTCATTATTTTTTGCTCTTTCAGATGCACTTTATTGCATTCAAATAAATCAAGTAATAAAGATGTGAGAACTAAAGTCAAAATTCCATAGGATTAACATTGCGTCCACGAAATCAAAATAACGGGTAGACGGAAGCCTTAAATTAAATTTCTCATATTTAATTTCAATTGTAAATATTTCTACTTTCAACTGTTCACTTTTAATTTAATTTGTATATATGCTTACTTTTAAATGCTTACATTCAATTTTAAATGTAAACATTGTTACTTTCAATTATTCGCATATTGTTCTGTTAATCGAAGAATATTTTGAATATATTAACTATTAATTATAATTTGTTTTTGTGTTTTAGGCTGATTGTTGGTTAATTTATTTCGTTGTCTTTTTAACATTCCTACTTTGTGGAAACTAGAACTATTTTTAGCAATTATTCTGTAGAGTATTCTGATAAACAATGTTAAATTTATTTCCACTCAGGTTAAAGATGTACAAATTTTAAGCCCTCTAAAACCCAGAGTAAAGATTTCCAGAATTTAAGTAAGAAATTCTCGGATATAGTCCTAAGTACATTGTTTGCAGTTAAAAATGCAGCAACTTAGAGGAATGATCTAAGGAACATCCAATTTACCTGCAAGGAAGAAGATGTTACGATATGCAAATGATTAGTATTTCCTCGCATTTAAACGACGCGGGATGTAGAAGCGACATCTGAAACACTGCATAAAAAAAAGTTGAGTAGTGGATTTCTCATTCGAAAAGCGCTTTGTAAGTCGGAGTGTACTCAGAATATCGTGTTATGCCTCGAATAAGAAGAAATGCTTACCAGCAAGTATTTGAATTCGATAGAAGCCTGATCGTTACCTATTGAGAGAATGGATAATCGTTTCGTGATATTGCTCGTCGCACTGGTCAAAATCCAAAAAAATAGTCATGCGAATATGTAAACAATAGGTTACGGAAGGCCCTATTGAACGGCATGAAGGATCTCCATGCCCTCCCATGACTAACGCCCTAGAGGGCAGACATATTGTAGGGTCAGTTTTGCTAACTCATATAACCACATAGCGGACCATTAATCAGTAAATATGCATGTTTGCAGCTCACCCAGTATCCACTCTTACGGTGTGATGACGTTTGCAGCAGTGTGGACAGTCAGCGCGGTGACCACTACTTTGGTTTCCCTTGACAATGCATCTCAGAGAGAGACGGTATCTCTGATACGCTGAACAACAAAGCTGGATACAAAAGTGCACATGTCGTCTTTTGAGACGAGTCTTAGTTTCGCTTGTATCAATCTGATTGCTGTATATGTGTCTGGAGCCTCCGGGAGACCACTCGTCACCTGCTTGCATTCGATATTGGCATAGGGGTCCTGCATCCTGGTATGAAAGTTCGGGCAGTCATTGGATACCTGGCACGCACATCTCTAGTTCGGATCGACAGTAATTTGAAGGCAGATCGGTACATTTCTGACATTTTACGTCCAGTGGTTGTGCCCTGTTTTCGAGGTCTTTGAATCGTCACTTTTCTACAAGATAATGCAAGACCACATGTACATCGAGCTCTGACATTTCTTGATACACAGAGTATTCGACACTCGCCCAGGCCAGAATCCTCTCCAGATAGGTCGCCAATTGAAGACATATGGTCATTTGTTGGTAATAGACTAGCCCGCTATCTTTCTCCATCTAATATGGTTTATGAAGTGATGCATAAACTTGAAACAGCATGGAATGAGTTGCCGTTTCTTCATCCAAGCTCTGTTCAACTCCATGCCTAACAGGACAAGGGCCGTCTTAGCTGCCAGGAAAAGAAGCTGTTTCTACAAGACCCTTTCCTTGTAAACCCCTAAACTGCTAGCAAATTTAATCATTTTGTCTTAATGTCATACCGTTTACATAAAATAAATATACTTTTTGTAATTGCTTTCCTTCATGGTGCTATAATTTTAATGGCCAGCAGTGTATATAATATTTGCAAGCCGTGAGCTTTTTTAGAAAGCTAAATGTAATAAATTTTGTAAGCGATTCCTTAAAATGGTTAGGTACTTTGACTTGGAGTCCAAAATATGTTTATTAGCTTTTTTATAAGTTTTTATTTAACTTGTTTTTATCATATTTATGTATGTAAAAAAAACATGTGTTTCCTGATCAAAATATATATTCTAATTTTAACCCATTTTCTATCACCCTATCAAGCAGAAATTCATACATATGAAAGAAAGAAATAGAAATAGAAATTCTTAAATATCATACAAATGTAACTTGGATAACATTTCAATATCATGGAAAGCAGGAATGGACTGATGACAAACTTAGGATGGACTTAGGCTCTCGAACTATGTACTTTGTACTAACATTTTAACCCACTTCCTCTCATCCAATCGAGATGAAAATGTGCATTCACGTATACATCTGGTGACAAAAATATCATATGTTCATGCAGTGATAGACTTTTGGAGGAGGTGGAGGACCTTTCTCTTCAAAATGTCCTGTTGAATTGAAATTTTTCAAACATATATAGCTCACGGTTTGTTTTTTAGTCTTAAATTTCTAGACGAAAAAAAAAATTAAATAAACTCCAGTAAGAAAATTTTTATAAAGCTTTCATTTAAAAATGGATTAAAAGATATAAAAATAAATTTGATGCGTTAATACTTCTTGTGATGAAATATAATTATGTGGATTTGGTACATGATTTACCGGTAATTACTTGGGATTTTAAATTAAGCTCCTGAAGCTTTTGTAAATTGTATATCATTTTGAGTTTAAGTATTTGTTTATAACATTAAGATCATATTTAAATGAAAGCTTGGTTATTAAAATGTGTTTTATTCGGATATAAATCTAAAAATATTTATATTTCAGTTGAATGTAGAATGCCGAGCTCCTTTTTTTAAGGAATTGAATGATATAAACTTTGTAAGTAATTATTTTTTTAAAAAAATTGTGAGTTATTTTGATTTGGAATTCAATATATGCTTTCTGAGTTATTTCAGATAATTTTTTTCAAACAGATGAAAAGGAACTCAATGTTTTAGGATTCATTTTAATTAAGTTATAAGCAGAGAAAATTGTTCAGAAGTGCTACTTTAATTTTCAAGAGTGGTTCTAAGAATAGAGATAAAAAAAATGATCTTTTCCTAAGCACTTCTATCATTGCAATTATTGTTAAGAATTAGGATGTTTATGTTGCGAGAAAACACGAAAAGGGGTTAAACATATCGACAGATGATTTTATGTTGTGTTACGAAGCTATTGAGATGAAATAAAAAAAAAAAGTATTGTCTGATCATATGGTAATAATCGATAGTAAGATTTCAAAATATCCTATTAGTCGAAATTTTCCATCGTTTAAATGTAATTTTAAAACATTTTTATTCCAGTATGAAATAAATCATTTTAAATTCCTCAGTGCTCTATGTTATTGTGTAAAATTCTATTTGTGTTCTTATTTTTTCTTGTAAAATTTATAAATGTCATTTATTCTGTTACAACATATTCATATAATTTATTCTCTAATATATATTCATGTTATTTAGTATTCGTTCACATACAACATGTTCATTTATATTTATCTACTCCGTATCATGTTCATTTTCTGGTTAATTTTAATCTTCATATTTTTAGGGGTTTTATACCCCTACCCATCCCTTATTCGAATCATTTGGAGCCTATATCATAAGCTCCTCTGTTGCTGTTTCAAGATGAAACTCGATCAATGGTCTTAATTCATTTTAATTCAAAGGATGATGTATAAATATTGTAACAGAGATACATCACGTACTCATACACTTTAGTCTTAAAAGGTAATTGCTGATGTTCTAACTTTGACTCGAACCTGATGACTTAATTTACATTTGGTCTAAATTTATATAATTGACTTTACTATGTTGTCTAGTAAATTAATTTTCCTTGGAAGGGCAGTTCAAGCTTACTTAAAGAGCAGAAGCTTCATTTTTGTTACTATTTTTTTTTTTTACAATTTTCTTTTATAAATCAAACAAGCTACTCTGCACTCGGTTTAGTTAAAAAAAATCAATAATGCGGTTAGAAAGGTAAAAAATTCTTCAATGAGGACTACTTTTATATTATTATATTTATTTTTAATATTCTGAGTAATTTTAAGTGAGACTCAAATAAGTCTCCACAGAATGAAATATTTAGTAAGTAAAATAGCGTAGATAAAGATATAAATTTAAAACTAATGGACGCGAAGCCTGAAGATCATGAATTGTAAAAATGTTTTAAGACTTAAGATGATTTTTTTTTAAAAAAAATTGTACTTTGTAAAATATCAGTAACTGATATTTTTAACGAAGCTGTAATAAATTATGAAACACTCGCATTACGTCAATCCGAACAGAAATTAAAATACAATAATGCTGATGAAATTTAAATGAAACGTTCAATAATAGATAAAAATATAATTATATATATATATATATATATACCTGACTAGCTGGTATACTTCTCACGGATGAATTGAAAAAAAGGAACAATCTCCTAGGAAAAAATGATTTAATAAATGAAAAAACAAAACGAAATAAATTTTTAAATTCAATGAGGACAAAGCTAATAATTTATATATTCGAATTTTTGAGCTCTCAGGATTTTGAATATTTAATTTATAAAATATAACAATAAATTTTCTTTAAATAAAACATTAACTAATAATAAAATGTTGTATGCCTAAAATGCCTAAAATATATTAAAAATCTATTATACAGATAGTTTGTATTTAATTAATTCACATGGATTTAATTTTATAAGCTTACACTTCAGTTTACTTCACTTTTTTAACGACCGCAGTGAAATTATGATTGGATGTCATAGTCAAACTGTTGAATTGTACTTTGTGGTACAAGCTGTGTTGTCAACTTTTCTTCTTCTGTTGGAAATTAATTGTCTAGTACCACTACAACAGAAAATTACCCAATCCAGTTACCAAACATAAAATACCTTTAACGAGCAATAAGACATATAGAAAAAAATATGTTTTACACACGTCAACAGAAATACACAGACACATATATATATAAATATATATATATATATATACATATATATATATATATATATATATATATATATATATGTGTGTGTGTGTATTTCTGTATATATATATATATATATATGCGTGTGTGTGTGTGTGTATTTCTGTATATATATAACGGGTCAATTGAAATGTCCCCGGCCTACCATAGTAAAACACATTTTTTTGGCAAAATTAGTTTCCTTTATTCAACATAATTCCCTTCAAGGGTGATACACTGATTATAGCGACCCTCCAACCTTTCGATACCATTTTTGTAGTACGATTTGTCATTTGCTTCAAAATAGGCCTCAGTTTCGGCGATCACCTCTTCATTCGACTAAAATTTCTTCCCAGCGAGCATTATTTTGAGATCTGAGAACAGGAAATAGTCGCTGGGGGGGGCAGATCTGGAGAATACGGTAGGTGAGGAAGCAATTCGAAGCCCAATGCATTGATTTTTGCCATCGTTTTCACTGACTTATGACACGATGCATTGTCTTCGTGAAGCAGCACTTTCTTTTTCTTCAAATGCGGCCGTTTTTCAGCGATTTCATCCTTCAAACGGTCCATAACGCTATGTAATAGTCGCGGTTGATGGTCCTTTCTTTTTCAAGGTAGTCAATGAAAATTATTCCATGCGCATCCCAAAATACAGACGCCATAACCTTGCCAGCCGACTGTTGCGTTTTCCTTCGCTTTGGAGCGGATTCATCGTGTGCAGTCCACTCGGATGACTGTCGATTGGACTTCGGAGTGAAGTGATGGAGCCATGTTTGATCCATTGTGACATATCAACGCAAAAACTCGGGTTTATTAAGCTTGATCCTCTTCAAACACTGCTCCGAATCATCAACTCGTCGTTGTTTTTGGTCAAAAGTGAGCTCGCGCGGCACCCACTTTGCACAGAGCTTTCTCATACCCAAATTTTCGTGAATGATATGATGTACACGTTCAGTTGATATCTTTAGAGTGTCTGCTATTTCATTCAATTTCAATTTACGGTCATTCAAAATCATTTTGTGGATTTTTTTAATGTTTTTGTCGATAACAACCTCTTTTGGGCGTCCACTGCGTTCACCGTCTTCGTTGCTCATTTCACCACGTCTGAACTTAAAATACCAATCCTTGATGGTTGGTTTTCCCGGGGCAGTGTCCGGAAACTCGGCAACAAGCCATGTTTTTGCTTCAACTGTAATTTTTCCCTTCAAAAAGCAATATTTTATCAACACGCGAAATTCCTTTTTATCCATTTTTTTTCACATTAACAAAAGTTGCTGCACTCAAAATGCTATAATTCACAAACTAATGATCCGACAGCGGTCAAATTTATACACGCATCTTTTGAGGGTTAGGGCTAACTAAAAAACGTATGGATTTAATTCTAGTAGCGCCATCTATGTGTCAGGCCGGGGACTTTTCAATTGATGTGTTATATATACATATTTATATATCGATCAATAACTCCGGAGACTAACCCAGAGATGGCGCTCGTAGTAAACCAGTAACCAGGTCTTTCTAGAGTACTAACCTTTGCTCGAAACGTGTCAAAATTTTAAGTCGATCGGACCAGGAGAAAGGTTTTTTGAAGTGAAGTGAAAAAGGTTTTTTCCAAGTAGATGCCGCGATTGCTTTCGATGGAACAAAAACAGCAACGAGTCGATGATGCAACAAAAGATTTCAGAAAAATGTTTCAAGGAAAAAGGTTTGAAAAGTGTTAACGATAGACACCTAAAAGGTTAACAAAAGGTGTTATGTTGATGAATAAAAAAAAAAATTGCAAAAAAATGTTGTTTTCAATGTTAGACTCGGGAGTTATTGATCGATGTGTTATATATATATAAATTCGTAAATAATGTTTTCTTGAAAACAATATTTACGAATACTAGTTTAATAAATGCATAGAATTTTCTATACATTTAAATAAAATTGTGCTTGGCTCAAGTTTTTTAGTCAAAATGTAGTTTAATTTCACCATTTGGCGATATTTTGACGCTAATTCTCTAAATGTGGATCTCTTTAATAGACTCATTCACGTATCCATGGCTACCCTAAAAAATTTAGAAGATCGTGCTAATTGTTGGGGCTAAATTGCATTTTCACCCTCTTTATGATTCAAAATAAAAAATAATAAATTAGTGACCTTACAGTAGGTAAAATAATTAACTAAGAGAAATTCTATTATCAGCTTAGAACTGATATAGAAATTTTGATAAACTCAGGGAGTTCAAATCAGGCTGCTTAGAACTGAAGGTATGAATATGTATCTCAGGCAATAAAATAAGCTACAGTTGACAAATCAAAAATTTTAAAGTCGAATTTATTAAAATTGAAAAAAAAATTTCCTTAGAAATATAAGAGAAAAATATAACTGTCAATAATATTCGCTAAATATGGCAAATAAGATTTTCAATTGCAACTGAAGGAGAAAGTTAGGCTTATCAAGAATTAACACTTAGAAAAAAATTTACCAATAAAAATAATAAAAAGGTCGACAGATGAATAAAAAAAAAAAAGAAATAATGTTAACATGCAATCTAAAATATTAAAATAAAGGAAGAGTACTAAGTATTTTTAAAAGCTTTCATAAAGCAGTAATTCTACGTTTGTACTTGCCGTCATTTTATCACAGAAAACTGTAGCCAATTTTTTTTTTTTTTTTAAAAAAAAACATTTTCTCATAATTTTTCCATGCTTTATTTAAAAATTTTTCTTTTAAGGTAAGTAATACAATCGAATTATTACAATCACTTTAATTATTTGTAAAATAATTCTTTTAGAGCAAACAAATTATTAATAAAAATCAAAATCAATTTATTTTTCTGAAGAAGGTATACTTTGACGTCAGAATTGACGTATATGGAATTTAAATTGGATTCCTAAAGTCGAATTAAAAAAAAAAAAAAAAAAAAAAAAGGTTGCGTGATGCACACTATCTGAACCTTTTTCATTCGATCTGAACTTGAGCAGTGAAAGCAAATTCACTTTAAACAAAAAATTAAAAATAATAATACAAATGAATTTCGTAAAGAAAGCTCCGTAATGCGAACTATCAGTTTTCATAGATGTGTTTTGATGGCCCTGAGTCTTCTTATCATTTCTTTACACCACCTATAAAAATAGCACATTCTTTCTTTTATTACTATAGACTTGATTATTTGTAAAAAAAAAAACTAAAATATAGAGCATAAATTTGAATTATAATGATATGAGGAAATTTCATAAATGGCTCTGAGTAAACAATAAACTATCTCAAACCGAAATGATTCCAAGACACTTCATCATTCTTGAAACAAATACAATGAGCCTTTGATTTGTTAATTCTGTATATAACTCAAAAAAGCAAAAAAAAAAAGTACTCACACACAATTAAAATGTTCTAAACAAAGTTATACAATGAACAGATTTAGCCTCCAAAGGGGCTAACTTTTTGAAAATAATTATTAAGTATTAAAATTAAAGCAAACTATAAAATATTAAATTGAATATGAGTTAATTTTAAGTAAAATGTATTTATTCCTGTTGTAAAATTAATTAATTTTTGTTTTATTTCAATCCAATAAAAAATAAGGAGAATTTCATTGTGAGATATTTTTAAAAATTAAGTTCATAAATGTTGAAAACAAATATCAAATACATACACAACAATGTTCCAATAACATTTTGAAAATGTGCTCCGGTCACCATTATGTCAATGATTAAAACAAAAGCGCGAGGAAGCGAAAAAGTGAAAAATAATTTACAACACATAGAATAAAAAAATGTATGAGAAATAAACTAAATTTTTTTATAGTTAAAACACAGTATGAAGATAAAAATTGTCCTGTGTTCTTTTCTATAACATAATGTTAAAATGTACATTAATACTAAATTTCACGAAAAACCGTTTAACCGTTCCAGCATCATTGAATAACAAACATTCAGATATACTTTCGCACAGACACACACACAGGGCTTTTCCTAAAACCTGAAAGTTACTTTTTTACATAGGGGCAACTCCGCGAAACTAAAAAGTAAAAGTGCAAGTGATTTTTTTTCAAAATGTTAACGGAACGCTTATAAATATTCTAAACGAAGTAGACGATTTTATTTTCCTTGTTTCGCGCTTGTTTAAAGAACAGTTTTTATTTGCCCTACAAAAACGGAATTGAGTGATTCAGAGTTAGCCACCGAAAAAAAGAAGGAAAAACCAATTTTGATAGAAAGGTCATGTTGATTATTTTCTTTCAACATAAAGGTGTAATCTATCAGCAAGCTGTACCTCCCAAACCTACTGTGATTGGAGAATATTATATTTTAGTTTTGAAATATTTGCTACAACACATATAGAGAAAACGTTATATACTGGCAGGGAACTGGATATTACTTCACATAGGCATGCCTCTACCTCTGTTCGGAAATATTTTAGTAAACCGCATTATTAAAAACATGCCAAATCCCCCTTGCACTCCAGATCTCGCAACATGAGATTTCTGACTGTTTTCGATGTTGAAGGCAGCTCCGTGTCAGAAAGCTAAGTACAGATTCAGACGTTATTTAAGATATGTAGGGCTCTTTGAAACAATTTCTATATTTTTTACTGTAAACATATTTCTTAATTTTTTATGATTGTACTATCAGTTTTTATGGAATACCCTTTGTATATATATATATGTATATATATATATATATATATATATATATATATATATATATATATAAACATTTGTATGCTCATTAGTATAACCATTCTTAACATGGTTTAATTAGAAAATATAACAATCCAGATAAAAGGATAAAAGTTTGTTGATGAGGATGAGCTTTTAAATATAATTTTAAGTATAGCAATACGCATCGAGCGAAAGAATGATTAAATAAGTGAAATAACAAAATGAGAGAGATATGAATACAAATCTAAAGTGTGTAAAACATGATGTACAATTATTAAAGAGATTGTTTTAAACTTCCATAAATTAAAATATTTATTTTTCAAAATAAATTGTAGCTTATAAAATAAGACTTTTTAAGATTTTCAATACATCTATAACTGTAAAATGTTGCATAAAGTTAACAGAATTTAAAGAGAAATAATACTATATGTTACATTCAATTTCCTCATTAATTTATATACATAACTATATATGTATATATATATATATATATATATATATATTATTCAAACCAGAGCTTTCTTTTAAGAAATTGGATGAAAACAATTTTAATATAAATTTTGTGTAATTCTATTTTTTAAAATTGTGAGTTATTTTCATTTAGAATTAAATAATATTTTCATTTTTAAATTTTGCAATTTTTTTTAAAATTTTATTTTATTGTAGTTTAATTAGAGATACGTTTTATTACACTAATTAAAACATTTTATTATTAGCTAGAGATCATTAAAATTTTTAAATTTCTTCTTGCAAATAAAATTAAATTTAATATTCAGTATTTTTGAATTTTAATTTTTTACGCTTGACATATTATTTCGTATTTCATTAAATCTTAATTTAAGACGCTTGTTAATGGTTGTTCTATAAACTACAATGTGCTTTGTGAAAAAAGTTCCTTCAGAAATCTTTGAGAATTTCTGTAATAAATATACTGCACGCTTCACCTCCCTTAGATATAAATTTTCCTTATTTTGCTGTTTTATTTTCTAAATAATTCTTTCTTTGGGGGCTAACTTGTTATTCATTTGAAATTAAATTTAAATGTTGGTCCTCATAAAATTAAAATAAATAAAAAAGACTTTTATGCTTCCTTCCATTTGTTTTGTAGTATTTTTTACATCACACGTGCGGAAAACGGGTATAAAAAATTATTTTTATAAACAGGTATATATTTGTATTAGCATATGTTATTAATTATAATATATACGTAATCGAATTATAATTTCACAGTATCAGTACATAAATTATATTTAAAGTTAAATATCTTCCGGTTAAATAAATATTTATTTCAAAAATTATATATTCATCACACATTACGTATTTCTGTTTTGAAGCGCCTTTAATTTGTTTTCTTATGTTTTGAGTAAGTTGATAAAAATATTTATATTTATATTTTACTTGATAACGAATATGTAAATATAAAAGGAGAAGTCAAGCCTTATAGATTAATCTGTGGATATGCTTGTAAATAAACATTTGTGAATTTGTGATTAGTTCCTAAATATAAACTGAATATTTTATTTATTTTACTATGTAAAGTAGTTGTTTCATATTAAATATTATTGAGTAATATAACGAAGATTGTTTTCTGAATGTATACATTTTACTTAAATATGTATAATCTGATAAATATCCAGGATTAACTACAATTTACTTAGTTTATCAAAACACTATTTATATAACACTTACTAGCAATAGTTTTCAAACCCTTAATTGCAGAAAATTAAAAGTTTATTTTTCAGCACACATCGATGTTAATAGATAACGCATATCATTTACGAATTATTTAAGGAAAAAAGTATTTTGAATTTCTCTAACAACGACATCATTAAAGAGAAGTAATTACACAACGTTATATCTTAAACGTCTTTTTCCGATTACACCTCTGAGTAATTTCAGCAAACGCTCAAGTAAAGGGGTGCCTAATGAACCCAATTAAGTGAGCTCTTCTTACTTCATACTGCATTCTTAAGAAATAATGCAAAGTCTCAGACTTAGTTGTTTCAACTTGCGTAGAAGAGCGAGATAGTGTCAAACTTTCGTTTAGAAAGAATATTGCATCGAATTTATTCTTAGGTTAATAAAATGCTGATAGTTATCAATTCATTTATTTGAATTTAAGATACAGATAATGAGTGTAATTTTATCCTTTTAAGAACATTTATATATCCAGTCTCAAGTATTAAGTCATAATTAATTAAGTCACTGATATATCTATGTATCTCTATCTTTCTCTCTCCCACACTGTATTTATGTGTATATATATATATATATATATATGTGTGTGTGTGTGTGATAGAGAGTATAATTATAAATAGGAATAGAAACATAGATAAAATATCAAGAAATTGGAAACATTTGATAGATTTTTGAAATACATATAATATATATACACACACACAAATATATATATATATATATATATATATATATGTATATATATGTAAGAGGTATATATCCAATATACAGACTGGTTGAGAATCAACATATATACACATATCCACATATTTATATATATACATATTCTCATATACACATATCCAATATATTTATATATATGAACCAAATATATATACATATCCAATATATTTCATATGTATATAGACATCCAATATAATATCTAATATATTTGTATATATTATCCAATATATCCAACATATTTATATATACATGGTTCAATATTATATGTATATACACATGATCCAATACATTATATCCAATATATACATAATAACATTTTTATATACATACATATCCATTGATATATATACACATATCCAAATACATATATATACATTATCCAATACATATTATATATCTATTATATTTATATATTATTCTAATATACATATATCCACTATTTCATATATGGTTATTAAATGATATATGACATATACACATCCACAGATATTTATATATATTATATCCAATATATGAGACACATATCTAATATTTATAGAGAGCATATTATCCAATATATGAGGCAATGCCATAATCCAATTTAAATTTGAAGGATTTCTAATTTAAATTTTTACAATTAAATATAAATATTAGTTTTCATAAAATCATTGAATCAGCCAAATGTAACATATTTAATGGCACAAACAATTTTCAAAGTATCCAATCCCTGGAAAGACAAGTTGAGTGACAAAGATTTTCACAGATTGAGTTTTAAAAATAAAATGTGAATTATATTACAATTACTAACAATACTCTTCTCACTCTGGTTCTACTACTAAGATTCTTAATTTAGAGCCTTTATTCCAATTGCATGCTGGAATGCAGTTTCTATTTCATTTCATTACATTAACCACTCTTCATTTCATATACCATTTGAGCATAAGATAAACATGCTACCATGGCGGAAAAGAGTAAATGAAGATATATAGAAGAAGAGAGAAAGGGACAGGAGCAGGCATGTATATGGAGACATATATATACATAGCTATAAATATACTATATAATAGAGTATAGAGGCATATACATATATATGTTATGTGGTATATATGCAAATATATAATTATATACATATAATATATAAGATATATATATATATATATATGTATATGAGATGTGTCTGTTAAATAACAAGACTAATTCTGCTGCAGAAGAAAATACGCATGCATCAAACATGAGCGACCCACAACTGTTTATATTCTATTTCCAATGCAGGACCTCTCGTTTTTGTAAACAACATATCGGAATACCCGTAACCTAATTTTGAATTATAGTTACTTTTTTGTTTCGCCGGAAAATGATAAAAAAGAAACGAATTGTGAAATTTCCTATGAAAATCTTAAAAGTGGCTACGAAAATTTATAATTTATTGAAAGAAGGGCATGGCAATGAACAAGTGTTTTTAATTCGTTTATGCTTTTTCAGGATGGACGAGAAGACGTTGACGATGATTCTCCCCGGGGTCACCTTTTCTCTACAAAGTGGGAAAAAGTTTTTGAATAAATTGGTTATCTGTTTTGATCTGATCGTCGGTTAAATGTTCGTTGGTAAAAAAGAAACAGTAAGAATAAAAAATACGGAAACTATAAGAATTGACAAGGAATGCTTATAAAAATTTTACGTAACAATTTTAACATGAAAATGTGTATTCCAAACTGGTTCCTTAAATTCTCAAGTTTTGATACGAGAATTTCACAAATATATTTGACCTGGCGCTTTGAATGCTACAGAAAATAACCCAAATTTATTGGAAATAATAATAAATTGTGTATAATAGAGGGTGTTTTCTTATGATTCTGAAAAGAAGCTCCAATCATTGCACAGGAAGAGCCCATTTTTACCGAGAGCCAAAAGAGTACGAATGAGCAAATCAAAATTTAAGGCTATGAACAATGAACGTTTCGATATTCATGGGATTATGTACTTTCACTGGATTCCTAAAAATCAGAATATTAATCAACATTACTACATTCATGTTCTTGCGGAACTCTGTGAAAGAATAAGGAACTCCCCGAACTGTAAAAATTCAAGCCATTGTTATAAGTTTCTATCCAATTCGAGCTGATAAGTCTTTGACCATCCGTCTTATTTATCCAGATCTTTTGCCCTACGACCTCAATTTTATATTCTAAGTGAAATATTTATTAAAGGGAACAAAATTAGATTCCGCTGAAACTAAGAAAGGGAAAGTGGTTCACATCCCAAAGGAGCCGACAGAAGATCTCTAACACTGTTTAGAACAATGGAAGATTAGCATAGAGCGTTGCAGAATTAGAGAAAGCATATATACTAAGGGAATATGGGTAAATATGTATGAAAAGAAATGAAGAGTTTTACAGCATCAGTCTCGCTATTTATTATTTAATATCCTCACCGAATATATATATATATATATATATATATATATATATATATATATATATATATATATATGTGTGTGTGTGTGTGTGTGTGTGTGTGTGTATTAATCTTGTTCAATAGCTTTCCTAATCAACACAAGTAATACCATAAGATACTCAAGACGTAAGAACATGAGTTATGTAAGCAAAACTTACAAAAAAAATAAAAATGATAAAAAGAACCTTTGTTGAAAAAGTAATATGAAACACAGTGCGTCTAATGGCCGATACATTCATGTTATAGGTGTCCATCCAGAAAAATGTAATCTTTGGAAGGAGATATAAACTTCCCTCACTACTACGCAGTTTTCACATTGTCTGAATGTGCTGAGTATGTGATTATCAGCGAGATGTGGAGGCGTTGCATCCCATCAGAACTCCGAAATCGATACTGGCGGTAAGTTGAATGCTGCCAAGCCTCTCCCTAGAAAGTCACACTCATGCTCGATGGGATTTAAGTCTTCAGACCTTGCCGGCCAATCTATTCGTTCAAAACAAATCTTCAATAGCTACTGTGCGATGAAATAAAGCATTGTCGCCCATGAATAGGGACTGCGGACCCATATCAATCTAAAACAATACGCAGATCAATCTAACCTCCTTCGAAGATTTAAAGGTCGGTATGGCAACCAAGTATGATGCCTGTCGAAAGGAGAAACCACTCAAATTAAACTTGCTCTCATCTGTAAAATGTACTCAAATCTATCGATTATTTGTCCAGTTATGTAGCTCTCTGCGCCACAAACACCTTCTCCGATGAGCAAATATTAAACGTTAATACCGTTCAGTTTGACATGCAAACACCCCACCATCGTATACCATTATAGCAACGTAAAAATGTGATTTCAGTTATCCAATTACCTGTTCCATGTGTCTAGCGATTCTTTCCTTCGTTTTCTACTTCCTCCTTTTGGCTTGTAGGGCAATATTTCGGTCATTTACTGGTATGATTGCTCGTTGAAGACCACTGCTAACCCGTCAGATAGCTGCTTCTGTAGTTTGAAACTTTCTAAAAAATCGATAAGTGATGTTGCGTGAAATCTCGAAATTCTACAGCCACACTTATCATACCTCAACCTTTCTTCATCTTTGCAATGTTTTGACCTCAAGTAAAGTCATGAAAAAAATTAATTGTTTGATATTTCACACACTGAGGCAGCAACTCGACATAGTGTAGCCTTATATACGCCGTGCAATCGCTTTCCTAAAAATGCTGAGCTTATACTGTGGCGGGCTTTATCCCGCATCGACTCTTTCGCATTACGTTTAGCTGCTTATCTGCGAATGTGCTATCGGAACTCTCTCTAGTTGTTTATCTTCTGATTGGTGTCCAGACTTCTCTGCCTCATCTGGACGCTGATATGCTATTTTTTTTTATTTCGTCCTTAGTTTTAGAAAACCAATGCATATATATATATGTGTGTTTGTGTAGAATAACCTCCCTAGCTACAGTCAAAGGATAAATAGCCCGCTTAGTATGAGATTAATATATTACATTAGAAGCTATCTCATCGTAAGTCCTTACATCATGAACACCCCCTTGCCTGTAAAGAGACTGGTATGAATCCATTAGATGGGGCTAAAAAGCAGTTATAAGTTAAATGAGAAGTAAAATGTTTTCCTCTATGTGAGCACTTGCAAGTGTTGTAAGGGTTTGAGTTGGAAGATTGAGAAGAGCAACACATCTTCCAAAGAGTTCCATACATGCTTGATGAAATTAAAAGTTGTCAATGAAACTGATCAATCCAAGCGCTGAATATTTTGGCACTGATAATAATGTTTCAAATTGCAAACCCTGAGCGATCTAGCTTTGCCTCCGTCTCCCCGTAGCTGGAAATTGTTACATATTGCTCCTTTATAAGGATTCATTTAAGCATCAAATATTTAGCTCTATTAAAAACTCACATTTCTTTGTGAAAACTCATGTTTTTTTTATATCACCCAAACATATGCCACTCCAAACACAGACACGGACTCTTCCATACGAAACTCTTTAATGCAAATATATTTTATGATAAAATTTCTCCTTTTTCTTACCATATTACACTTTGGGGATGGTAAGTCTTGGCGTAGGACATTCCCTGGAGACGGAGGAGAAACAAAAGGAACTGTCCACTGGCTGGGGATTTGACGTTGCAAAGCCTAACTTAGAAAAAAATCCCACACAAAAACGTTTTCGTCTAAATGTTATAATTTTTGTAAAATTTTATATAATTACTTAAGCTGTTATATATATTAAAAATTAGTCCTTTAAACAATATTTTCCCTTTAATTTAGAGAAAAATGTATATAAAGAAGCGTTTACTTTGGGAAATAATTTTCAGAAGCGCTATTGACATTATTCCGAAGTTTTATTGACTAAATACACCAATAAATTTTAAAATTAATAAAAAATATACAAGAAAAACTATTTGCAAGAAGCAACAAAGCATAAAACGAACACCGAGTGTGGTAATTCTCGAAGCGAGAAGAAACGCTAAGTCCTAATTTGTCCGTCTCTAACAAAATGTCTGCATCAGAATCACTAGAAATATTCATTTCAAACATTTTAGAAAATAACCACACTCTCTTCATTAATTGGTTCATCGGCCATGTGAATATATTCTTCTGATAAACGGCATCTCGTAATTATAAACAGGAGTCAAGACTTTCCAAAATAAAAAGGAAAGTAAGAAAATAAAAGCAACGCGAAATCAATTAGTACTGAAGTATAGCTCTAAAAAGAAAGAAATAAAAAATACATAGCAAAAACGTATAAAAATGCTTTTAAGACAAAAGCGAACATACATCAAGTGAAAGTTTAAAGAGCCGAGTTCAGTTTGTTTATATTATGCTTTCCTTTTTCCACCACAGCAGCTATATGCGGGAATAATAATGGGCGCAATAATTATCAGAATTATGTTAAATTCTTATAGTAAATATATATATATATATATATATATATATATAATGATTTACCTTTATATCATATTAGTTTCTCATAATAATATTTTAATTTCCTAATTTTACCCATTATCTCATTAAAAAGTAAGACGTTCATTCTTATTTCCTGATACCTTTCCTTTTTAAATTAATTTATGCAATCACGCGTTCTTGAAGTTTTTCAGAATAAGCAGATTCTGCGCCTTCGGACCTGAAGGATGATCTCTACCTGACCCCTTATGTCTGCACTTAAATTCTCCCTAAATCCCTCCATTCATCCCACATGTTCTATGTGAAAATTCCCTGCTATATAATCAAAAACACAACTATAAACCCTCTCTAGCCCTTACACTCCTCTCTGATGATCATCTGAGATATTATTGATGTTTCGCTGCGGCCTTCATGGTCAAAGCCCGACAAAGTATGAGAGAATAAATAAAAAAAATTCTTTTCAGCAATGCATTCAGATTGCTCCATTAATAATGAATTCACGTTTAATTATCATATATATATATATATATATATGTGTGTGTGTGTGTGTGTATAATGATCAAGATAATTAATAAATAAAATATTACAAAAGTATATCCAGTAAAAATAAATTAATCTAAAATGTAAAATTAAAAGTAGTAAAATAATACTGGTATTACTAAGTTGAAATATAAGGTTATTGAAATTAAGGTATAATAAATAAAAAAAAAAGCAATGCAATAAATTTTTAAGAAAAAAATTAAACGATAATTCAATTACATAACTCAGAAATAGAAAAAAGTTAATTTACGACGTTGTATAAGTGGATACGTCAGAAATAACTCCCCGATAAACCTCTACCACTGTTTCGAAGCTCGTAGTTCGGTATGAATTGGGAACTGGATTTGAGTTGTAGATATTTTACCATTTCATGAGGATCACGGAGTGGAAGGATGAGCAGCGTGCTTTCGTGATATTGGCATATTTCAAAAACGACGACTCTGTCTGTTGAAACTCAATTTTATTTATCTGAGTGCTTGAGCAAACATCACTTTCGCTATTGGGCTCCAAACAATATAAGAAACATCCATGAACAACCTCTCCATAATGATTGAGATACTATTTGCTACTGAAATATAACTTTCACTACCAGGCTCCGAAAAACTCAAGACAAATCCATTATCAATCTCTTTATAATAATCAAGATATTGTTTGGCGTGCCTTTGCAGATTTTGTGGTTATAAGCCCATACCTTTTTGAAGAGAATGACAAAGATGTTACGGTAATTTTTGCCAGTTATTTGGATATGTTACGTAACTGGGTTTCAATGTATTGTTTCAACAAGTTGATATCCCATCTCACATAGCCAGAATATTAATGGACTTGTTGAAAGTACTTGTTCCTTTAGTTTCTGATCCACTACGAAGTGATATTTCATGGTTATCAAGTTCCTAGATCTATAGCTTAGAGATTATTTTCTCTGGAGACATCTGAAGATACAAGTTTACGAATACGTCCTGAAAAACAAATGGTTTAAAAGCTGCAATCCACCACGAAATTATGATAATGCTGCAAGAAATGACGTGAAGGATAATGAGAAACTTTAAACTAAGATTTCAGAAATGCTGACTGTGAAGGTCGGCATTTGGATGATATAATTTTCAAAAGAAAGTGAAGGTGAATGTGAAAAAAAAAATGATAAATATTCTTCTTCTAAACCGTGAAATAAAATTTTGAATAACGCATATCAGTGCTTTATTATTTATGTAAGAAATCGACGAATTGTTTCTGCTATTTTCTTTATTATATGTAACTGGTTGTATAGTAATTCGCGTGATTGACTGCTAGCATTGCCGACCGATGTTTGATTCCCAATTGCTTTGGCTTGTGTTCCGTATTTTGGATTAACTCATCATTTTATCCCCATTGATTCGATGATTGAAAAACCAATTTGATTTGTAAGTTAAAAAACTGATCCAGAGTCAGACTCACCCTCTTTTTGACTTTCTTTTTTATTTAAATGTACTTTTTCTTTATTTTACATACTTTGGAGTTGTAAGCCAACCATTTTGTCCCAACCTAGCTTCACGCCACTTTTACTCTAACTTTGAATGACTTTTTGATGATTATTAAGCATGAATCATGTGAGGCCTATGGAAACTCTGATTTCTATTGCCCCTTTTTTATAAACATTGAGTTCAAACATATTGAAAACTTGTTTAAAAATTAATGACGAAATCTCTATTGCTTTTTGATGGGGTTGAATGAATTCTATCATTACATTCTATAGTATTACGGATTTTTTTTTCACTTTATTACCTTATTCAAAAAAATATATTAGTATTTAAAGGGCTCATATAATTTCAGATCATTTAGCACATTTAAGATTTTTTTTACGTATTTCTTAAGACAATAGGACATGAGCTAAATGTTTGTTTTTTTTTTTTTTTTTTTTTTGAGAAAAATACCGATAGGCAAAAAATAATTAACAAATATCACTCTTATAATTATATGGACTATTCCATTCTTAGAATTTTTTTGAGTTATTTCCTAATGCCATATCTCTAGATCCTCATGCACCAATTATAAACAACACTTTAAAAGCTATAACTTTCTATCGATTATCAATGTAAATATTTTTTTCTTATCACATTCATTTGTATGTACTTGTTTTATATATTAGTTTGAAGAAAGTATCTTAAATCGCTTGTATTAATTCACATACGATTAATATATAATAAATTTTCCTATGTTCTTTAATCAGTCAAATATATAATTATAAAACTAAAATGGAAAAGTAA
>BMAW01001021.1:871710-894955 GCA_019974015.1 Nephila pilipes | reverse complement strand
TCCTACTTCAACTGGTTGTTCACTGGAAGCAATTGCCGATTGGCCTGGTGATTTGGAACCATGGATAAGTGATAAGGACTACATTTCATTTAATAATTATTTTGTAAATACATATGGAGAATAACAATCCTCTATCTCCCTTTCTCTATTTGAAAAATAAACAGAGGTATTTCGTTTCCCCTCAAAACAAACTCAAAGATTTTTATTTCTTACAAAAAACAGACATTCCCAAAACATTCCAATATTCCTGGTTGAAATTGTATTTCATGCTAAGCTAAGGTTGTAACTAGCATAACATAAATTTTGCGATACTGGTTTCATTAACAGACACTTTTTCGTCCAATCTGCACCTAGATATATGATTTTAACGTCAACAAACATACAAATAAAAAGTTGTTAACTATTCACTCCGATTCAAATTCGGAAAAATGATTATTATATATTATTAGTATTCAAAGAGTTATTAGAAAAAAAAATTCAAAGAAAAAAAGTAATTTCTTGCCATTTTAGAGAGTAATTATTATGAAATCCTTTTTATATTAAGTATTACTTAAATACTTATATTTTATTGTTTTTATCATTTATATTATCTATAAAATAGGAATATTTAAGGATTATGAGAGAGAAATAAATTTTTAAGTTATTCACAGTTTTAAGTGCTACTTTTTGAAAAAAAAGTTTTATTTTTAATTACATATATAATATTAAAATATAACTACATATCCAGATATATACGGTGCATTCAAAAGGTTCTAGGACTGATCGCACACAGACCATATAATCCAGAGGATATATTTACATTTGATATTAAGCTTCTACATAATCTCCTCACCATTCAATACTACACTTGGACGAGTGCACAGGTCTGTAAACGTTTTCTTGAGCGTCTCCACTCCAATACTATTATAACCGATGTCATAGCAGCTTCAATATCCTCTATACATTCTTCACTCTACCCCTTCATCTTCGATTTAACTTGAAATATAAAAAGTAGTCCAGTGGTGATAGATCAAGTGAGTCTAGAATATAGCTGATGAACACTAACTGGGTTCTTGCCAAAATATGCTGCTCAAGACTGAACTTGTGAAACTGTACATTGATGCATAAGGAACACCATTTTCCACTGTCCAACTATTTGGGCCCAACACAGCCCATTGGTTTCAAAGCCGATTATAAAAATTTTTGTAGAAAGCTTCAGTCACAGTGAAACCTTGAGAAAGAAGTTCTGTTGCGCAAACTCAGCAATTTCATTATTTGGACCTAAACATAGACAATGAAATCTCTCGTCTTCAATCGAATCTCTTCCAGTTTTAAAACTCGAAAACCACTCAAATACTCGGGAAACACTCATATTGGCATCACCATATTCAGATTTAATCATTTAATATACGATTCTGATTCAGAATTTCTCAATTTAGAGCAAAAATTGATGTTCGTTCGTTGCTCCATATTTTTTCAATGAAAATGACGCAAAGATGCACTGCCTAGTCAAAACTCGTCACAAAAGGATGGAACCACTTGATACGGATAGCTGAACGTTGTTGCTATAGCAACCTCTCGGCATCATAGAAATAGCGCCATTTGTACTTTTTTACGAAAGGGTGCCCGGGAACTTTTTTTGAATACACTGTCTACGAATAATGAGTTTGTATAATAGAGTTTCTTGACATTGAATATCGAGAAAAATGACTTTAAAAAATGTCTGGGGTTTCGTGTACAAAACACTGTACATAATTTGATTCAAAGAATGAAATAAATTATGACTCAGATAAGCGAACATGAGATACATAATGGAAGAATTTTTTTACATTTCTCATTGCTGTAAATAATACCGAATCGCTCATATTCAGTGCAAAATATATTCCTTTAGTTCCATAATAATAGTAATAAGTAAATATTTAAACGAGGAAATTATGGACGAATGCAGTTGTAAGTTACGTTCTGGAACAAAATTGCGAAGCTTTCAATCAAAATCCCTGTTTCATGAGTTTTGACGTTTCTTTCAATTTTTAGGTTAACCTAGTTATTAAGAAGTGTAACTATTCTTCTAATTTCATTTTCTGATTGAAATCAATTGTTTTATTTCAGTTGAATATCAACCCATAGTAAAAGTAAAATGAAAAAAGCGAGTTTAAAAGTAAAGATTGAGTTCTAATAGTCCAGATATTGATGCATCAAAAGAAATACAAAATATTACAGAAAGGTGCAATTGCGTTAGCTAGAAAATAGTTTAAATGCATAGAATGGTTGTCAAGAATTTGGAAACCAAAAGCTTCCGAAAATAATTCTTTCAGTCAATCTTATACCAAAGTTGTTTCTTTGAAAAACGAAATTGTGGACATAAAGGTGAAGATTATGAAGAAAAACTTGAAAAACTTGGACATATTCCTCTTATCAGAAGAAGCACCATAAAATCATCCGCTCACGCTATTGATGTTCCCTAATAAACATAATTCCGAATTTTGAAAAAACGAAAATCAAATTTCAAGAATCAACAGCAGTGCATTATCATCAATTTCACTCACTTCCCCGACTCAGCCCAAATTCCAACATTCAAGGAGATTTCACATATTAATAAATACGGAATTGAGGACCCAGGTGCCCGACGAAATTCCTCGTCAATCTATAGAATTATTTAAGAGGTTTTTATATAAACGCAGATATTTTCTTAGTAATTATTTTTATAGTTTGTGCCGTTGGGCTATTCACGATTTTCTTTTCACTAATCTCAAGAACAGTCTGGTAATTTGAATTGAATATAAATTCAGCTGATTACCAACCAAACGAAACTTAATTAGGTAAATTAGATGAAGATCAGAAGTATAGTGGACTGAATTATTAGAGGTAATGATTTATTAATGAAATAGAACTGAAGAGAAAGATAGAGGATAGCGATAAGCTGATAGATATTTGTTGATTGGAATGAATCATCGTAATTTTAATCTTTTGGTATGAAGCAACTCTTAGTTAAAGTACTAAGATTCGAATCTGTTATAATCGAGAAGTCTTTGAATTAGAATGAATGATTTGGGAAATTATAATATTTAATGAATATAAACCAGGCTAGAATTTTAGAATGTAAACTAGGATTAACTGAGTTAAAATTAACTCGAAGAGAGCGATCTTGTATATTCTGTGTTGTTAGCTAATTAACTGTGTTGACTTTCTTAGGCGTATTTTTATTTGGAGTTTTGAACTTATTGGCTATTGAATTAGACTTTAAGAAGTCTGTAGAATTAACTTATTAAGTTCGTCACATAGTAATATGATATGAGATATATAATTTTGGTTTGTATAACACATTTTTAACTCTATAAAAAACAAAAGTCGCAGTTTAATCTGGGGTTTCTGAATTACGTTAGATTTTCTCGAACACGTTTCCGAAATAAATATCCAATACATAACAATAATAAATGAATAGTTCACGCGTTTTATTTTAATAATTGAATGTTATATTCGCTTATACTTTTATTTCTTACTATAATTCAAAATACTAGAAATTAAAAATTCTGATGGTCAGTCAAAGTAAGTATAACAACGGAAGAAGTAAATAGGGCATAGTTTTTATTTCTTTGAATGGTTTGTGTGAATAATATACATTACTCGAATAAATAAAAGATTCAAAATACATTAACCAAGCCATAATTAAATAATTAAACTATTACCCAGACACTATTAGTAGTTTTACAGAATACAATAAGTTTACTAGATGTATAAAAGTAATTTAAGCTTTATGTAAAGAATTATAATTCTAAAACGTTTTTTTATGATTATAATTCACATATAACTAAAACCGCAAGCATATTTTTAACATACTCACATATTATTTAAGAACATAAACAATATACAGTCTTATAAGATATTTAGACATTTTTAATATATGCTACCATGTTGTTGTTTTGAGAAAATGGCGTCAAAAAAATGTGTGGGCATGAAGTAAAGGATTAGATTCAAAAGAGTGACATTATAGTGCACTACGATTACAATAATTATATTTAGTTTGCTTTTAAGGTATATTTATATTACTAAGATATGTTTAATTTAATATTTAATCGTCTGCTTTTATTTTAATATCAAACAGAATATTAGTGTCTGTTTTAATTCTATTTAATAAATGTGTACTTTAATTATAAATCATTTGTTTTAATTTTAATATTTAATTTAATAACAGATCTTTAGGGCAGAATCGTTTATTTTTGTTCCTTTTGTTGCTGGCATTGGCAACATTTTTGTACTTTAGAATGTTTTTCTTGTGAAATTAAAATGCATTAAGAATTTGAAAAACGTTTTTTCTTTTCTTTTCTTGGTAGTAATTGCTTCTGTGGAGTCTGAGACTCGAAAGTACGCTTACTATACGCAACTTAACAGATATAAAAATGCTAGAGCATGTTCAAATGAAATTAGCAAAACTATTTAATTTTTTTTTCTTGCTGAGTTCTAATTTGTCATTTTATTAATGAGTATTAATTTCCCATTTTAAAATGAACTAAGTTTATGTTACATGTAAGGAATCTTGCGAATCTAAAATATGAATTCACATTACTTTTTTTGTTCTCTTATAAATTCTTATTTCTCACCTGCATATTATCTACATCGAATAATTTAAAATGTGTTTTAATAAATTCAACGAATAATTTTTTTTTCTTTCCGTACTTAGATATGGTAAAGGTATATATCTATAAGAATACATATCCATATGAATATATATCCATATGAATATGTATAATATACTATTTCGAGATTATATTGCCTTCATATTAAATGACACCGCATGTTACATTCTCAAGACAATAATTGTATTAATATAATCGTAGCTTATATATCACTATGGTTACAATACCAAGTGGAATTGATACTATGTCCAAGTATCAATACCCGTTTTCATATTTAGACATGTGAGAAATATATATTTATTCGGTTTTTTTAGGTGCTGTATTTTATGATAAGAAACGAATATTTTGGCATGTTCTCACATTCCTTTCTATAACTACTCTCCTCCCAAGAAAGTCCACATTTTACGAAAACTATCGGCCTCTTAAGAACACCACATTTACGAAAGACATTAAATAGAAGGCATTCTATTCTACGCAAATTACCGCCACAATGGTCATAACTCGGAAGTATGGGCCCGCATATGTAACAATATCTCACACGAAAAATTCAAAACACCCCCTCCCCTCTCGAACAGAAGAAGAGGGTATATAAAAAATGCAAATTCCCCATTTCTTGCCAGTGCATAATAAAGCCATGAAAGACTCTAAGAAAATGTACCCTTTGTTCAAAGTGGTCGGGTATAAAAACCGTGCCTTGTATCCTTAATACTGTTCACCTTTTTTGTCATAATACGCATTATTTTGTTCGTTCTCTCGCTTATGATCTGCTATAAGGGCCAACCCCTCAATAGAGGAACAATTGGGTTTCGATATCTATCCAAAATAATGAAAAATCCCTACGGGAAATCCCATAGGGAAATCCAAATTCATAGCGGAGCCCACTCTACTTACTGACTTCATCATGAATAATGCATTGGCTTCCCTTGGCAACACCTGGGATCGCTTGGCGGCCTTTCAAACGACCGATTTGGCGACAGATACCCGACGGAACTGATGGCGTTTATTTGAATATGGGGGATGAGGTTATTTTTTATTCTTTTGCTGGTGAAAAGGCATAAAAAAGGATATTCTGAATATTTTTTACACTATACGAACTTCGAAACATTCGGTATCGACAGACGTTTGCTTCATCGTTAAGTTTCAAATTGTTACACATTTACAATTTACAAATTTATGTTTTTAAATCTTATTTCTTTATTTGATTATATATATATATATATATAAACAGTATAACACACCCACACCCACGCATCTCTCTCTCTGTGTATGTGTGTGTGTGTGTGTGTGTGTGTGTGTTTATCAAGAACGTATATAAAAAACGAAATCTCTTGGAACGAATCAAATTGAAATTCATTCAATCGGGTAAATATCATTAAAGTAAAGTCCTTTTTTACTCAAAGAAGAAAATAAGCTCTATGATCTATTTCTTTAAGTTAAAAAAGTTTAAAATCATATTCAGGTATGTATTGAGATAAGCACACTATCATTGTTGGTCTGGTTACATTTTATCATTGTTACATTAAATTAATTATCCTTTCATGTAGACATAAATATGATACAATTTCGCATCAAATATTTTTTAATTCTATTCCCTTCCTTTAAATATTCCTTTCCAATGTCTTATTTTAATAGTTATTAATTAAGTTAAGGTTCCTCATCAGCAGCTGAGCACAATAAAACAACATTTATGATCGTATAATTTGATACCAGTTAATTGAAAATCTAATATACTGGTTTAAAATTTGATTTATTTTTTCGTCGCGCTTTTTTTACTCATTGTATTTTTAGATCAAACAGTTTCAAAATAGTGCAGGGAAAATGTACAGCTGATTTTCAAATATCGTACAGTAGTATTAGTTCTACATGTGCAACGGAACGTTGTTAATGATTAAAAAGAACGAACGATGGCACAAAAAAAGATAACTGGACATGTTCGCGAAAGGAAGAATCGTTAGAATGGTCGAATCCGAACAATCACAAACAGTAAGACATTGTTTTCCATCAAGGGGAGTCATGGTATGGGCAAGTATCATAGTGGATTATGAGCAGACCTCCATAACTTTGAGACGGAATCTGTGACTATTAAAGATACAGTTCTTGAGTCGTATGATTACCAGTTTCGATGTGCTGTTGGTCCTGACTTCATATTCATGAATGATAAAGCTCCTTACTACCGTGCGAATCTGATCGACAACTTCCTTGAAACGAAAAATATCCAACGCATACCTTAAACTGTCTATCCCTATGATTTGAATCCTTTCGATCATGTATGTATAGAAAATGTTCGGAAAACAACTCGCAGGCCTTCCGCATCCACCAAGGTCTGTTCCTGAACTGTATAGAGCTCTTCGTGATGTTCGGAACTCTTTGAGCCCACGACTTATTCACAATGCCGTAGCAAATACAGGAAATGTTGAGCAATGTGCTTAGCTGTCACATGGGACAGCACAGCTTATTAAACGGTTACATCACTTTTTGTTTATTTATTTGTTTTTTACTAAAGTATGAATACTTCTTATGCCCAGTTTTCTTTCAAACTGTGATTTTAAGTAATAAAAGTGATTCTTTCACATCGTTTTCTTATTTTATAATCGTTTTATACTCTCATATCATGTTACCAATCTATCCCCGATTAGGTTTTCTTCATTGTTCTCATAATTAGCAATCATGCTTCATTTTTGAGCACCAGTGTATTTAAGTTATTTTGATAGTAATTATACAAAAACTTGAACAAAATCTGATTAAATATACTGAAAGAATTTTTACCGGAGTAGTTATAACTAATATATTCCTAACGACTCTATTTCGTCGCAATAATACAGATTAAGAAACTCCTTTAGATTCTAGGTAAGGAAACAAACAGGATATAATAATTTATAATCAGACAACTGTTATATAGTCAAAATACAAAAGTTATATAGATTAATTACAGAATAAAATAAAAAGAACATATTTATGATTCTTAGAGAGGGGATTTTTAATATTTGAAAGTTAAATGACCACGGATCTTCTCTAGAGGAGTAATTAATAAACAGAAAAACAGAGGGAAAATATTTTATTAATCTTTTTTATTGAGTTTCGGGGTGATAAATACAATCAATTGTTACACAGAAAAGACAAACCTTTGATTAAAGATATAGATATAATTAGACTTTTCTTGCTTAGAGGGTGGTTTATAAATTTGTGTCATAGAGCCTTTAAAAAACGGTTCAACGGAAAAAAGCTTCTAACTTTAATTAAACTCCGATTATGTATTAAATTAATTATTAAGAGCTTTCTTTAAGAAAATGTATTAAAATCATTAATCGTTTGACTCTTAAAAATTCTGAAGAATATCTGAATAGTACGGTGCACTCCTATCGTTCTGAAAAACAATTTAGACGAGCCAAAGTCAGAAATACGAGAAAAGAATGTCAACTGGGTCCTGCTTTAAATATGCGGAACACATCTCAGGTGTCAGGGGTGGTTGTGGAAGAGAGGTCGAGATTCTTGGGCACGATCTTTTTCACTTTACATAAAGTAGGGCCCGATTTTCTCAGTATTCAAATGGGGAGGGATGTAGATGCAAGCCGTAACATCATCAGGCAACTGCGGGAACACTGATACGTGATCTACATGCTGTTGACACCAGGGTTGCCGGCCCCGAGTGCTTGAAGGCAAAAAAAAAAGAGGCTTTCAGTTCTACCTTTGAATAATCCGCTAGATCATTTTATTCCGGTCCTAAGCAGATACAATTAGTTCCAAATTATGTTTAAATTTGATTATTTAAATTTATTTTACTATAATTTGGGGTGTGTTTGAAAAAATATCAGTTAAATTAAAGTTTGATTGCGAGATACTTAAAAGTTTCTGCAGCAAACAGAACTTCAAGTATTTTCGCTTTATTGTAGTTGACTTTGATGACGAGTGTGATTGGACATCTACTTGGACCAGACTGTTCAGGCTGATTCGAACTTTGGACCGAGTACAGGCCTTGACACCATTACTCATATCAGACGAGATCGATATTATTTTTATGTTGCGATCTTGCTTCGAACTTAAAAAATATTTGATAGCATAAATGAAATATTAATATTATAATAAAAATAATAAATCATATATTTACGAAATAAATTTTTACTCGGCTTCCCATTTTAATGTAAGTACTGAAACAAAGTAAAAAAATACATGTGTATTGTATTTTGTGATTGTGTGTATTTCGAATAAGTTTTTCAAACGTAACATTGTCAAAAGTATTTAATTGTCTAATATTTTTATTTGACATTACTATATTTACTTTTTAGGCTTTCATTTTTTGTCATTTTTTTTCACTTTCGTATGTTTTAATGAATTTTTTTTAAAAAAATATCAAAAATAGACCAGTGGTATATAACACCATCATTTTGATCTAATGGACACGCTCCAGTTTGCCTGTATTATGCAGTAAATGTGTTGGTCTCTGGTTAAGCTGACATTTAAAATTAAGCAAATTGTAAAAAAAATTGCAACTAAAATTAAAAAGGGTGTTATACTATTAAAATGTTAGGAAACACAATGAAGAAATTTGGAAATTTTCTACAATTAATCACTCACTATTCCACAGACAGGCGTGGAATCGGAATGTGGCCATCTTCATCATCAAGTCAATTAGTAATCAAAATAATTTCCATGTTATAGGATGTTCTGTAAATTCGCTATAATTTCTGAGAGAGTACTTTAATGTGTCGAAAAATATTCTCAACTGTACGACGAAATATCGTAAAGTTGAAATAATAACAATGAAATAACCGAGATATCCAAATCTAATTCATTCTACTTGTTAATCGATCCTTATGAACATAAGGTTGTAAATTACGGCTATTTAACACATGGATCAATAAGTCCCGAGACTAACACTGAAAACAACATTTTTTTTGCAAAATTTTTTTTTATTCATCAACATAATCACCTTTTAGGGTGATACAATCGTTCCAACGCTTTTCCAATTTTTCAATACCATGTTTATAAAAAAAATTATCTTTCGCTTCAAAATAAGCTTCAGTTTCAGCGATGACCTCCTCATTTGAGCCAAATCTTTTTCCCTGGAGCATTTTTTTAAGATCAGCAAAGAGCCAGTAGTCACTGGGGGCTAAATCTGGCGAGTATGGAAGGTGGGGAAGCAGATCAAAGCCCAATTCGTTCAATTTTGCCATTGTTTTCATCGACTTGTGGCAGGGTGCATTGTCTTGGTGAAAAAGGATTTTTTTCTCTGCATGTGCGGTCGTTTTTTGCGATTTCCTCCTTCAAACGCACCAGCAAGTCAATATAATAATCACTGTTGATCGATTTACCTTTTTCGAGGTAGTCAATGAAAATCACGCCATGCGTATCCCAAAAAACTGAAGCCATGACTTTGCCAGCTGACTGCTGCGTTTTCGGACAGCTTTCGCCAGCTGTGCGCCACTCAGATGACTGCCACTTCGACTCTGGAGTGTAGTGATGTATCCATGTTTCGTCCATGGTCACGTAACGACGCAAGAAATCTTTTTTGTTGCGAGTAAATAGCGATAAACAGCTTTCTGAATCATCGACTCGTTGCTGTTTTTGTTCCATCGAAAGCAATCGCGGCACCCACTTGGAAAAAACCTTTTTCACTTCACTTCAAAAAACCTTTTTCAGTAAATACACTTCCATATGATATCTGTGTCATCTCAGCAATCTCACGGAGCTTCACTTTACGATCTTTCATTATAATTTTTGTCACTTCACTCACATTTTCCGGTGTAACGGCTTCCACAGGTCTACCCGAGCGTTCCGCGTCATTTGTGTCGGAACGACCACGTTTAAACTCGGCAAACCACCGACAAATCGTTGCTTTTGATGGACAAGAGTCCGGGTAACATTTTTCAATCCATTGTTTCGCTTGCACGGTGTTTTTACCCATTAAAAAACAATGTTTTATCAGAACACGAAACTCGGTTTTTTCCATTTTTTAAACAAACTACAAAACGACTTTACTCCAACCTCGATAACTCAGCTGTTTCTGGTCCGATCGACTTAAAATTTTGACACGTTTCAAGCAAAGGTTCGTACTCTAGAAAGACCTGGTTACTGGTTTACTACAAGCGCCATCTCTGGGTTAGTCTCGGGAGTTATTGTTCGATGTGTTATATATATATATATATATTGATGAAACTCTGCAAACAGAGAGAGATAGCAACGAACAGAAAATTCGAAATAATATGCATAATACAGAGCGAGAACAGCATCGGTTCAGTAGGTTCGCTCACCATGGACGGGGATACACGAAACAACAACGTGTCTAGATACAGATTCAATGAGAGTACGGATGGCGTCCTAAGGAATGACTCTCTATTCCCTGTAAACCATTTGCAACAGTTCGTCTTCTGAATGCGGCAGTGGCAAGGTCTGCAAATAGCGTTCAATCACATAACAAATGTGTTCATTCGGTGAAATATCAGGAGAGAACGGTGGCCATGGAAGTATCTGTACACCTAGTAGATCACGGTGGATGATGCGATCAATGTACGGTTGGGTGTTATCCTGCTGATAAAGGGCATTTTGCACTCCCTGAAGGTAGGGGAGTGTCCCCGGCTATAGCATATCATCCATGCATCGTTGGACAGTAATAGGGCCCTAAATACGAACTGGAGGTGACCGGAAATCGTATACAATTGCGCCATAAACCACGATACCGCGTTGTCGCGTGGTGGAGCATTCCACAATTGCTACCGGATTGAACCTGTAGACGCCACACTCGCACGCGGCGGCGACTTTCATTGGAGAAACAGAAGCGTGACTCATCTGAGAACACGACCCCAGATTTTCTGTCTCTCTCTGTTTGCCGAGTTTCATCACTTTCTGATCACTCCTTTCATTGTGTATTACTCGCAACACGAAAATGCATCAAATTTTACATTTTTTTTTATTTTTCCTTTAGAAAACTAGAAAGTATTTTGCTAACTGCATGGATGCATTATTTATGATAATCCGGTAAATGAAACTCTTTTAAATTGTATTTTAAAACCGCAAACTCAAATTCCACGCCATAGAAAAAGTATTTTTTGATACGTTTTCTAAAAATGTGTTTTTTAAGAATAATGGTTCTGTATCTACTTTACCCACAGTGTTCAGATTTATCACATTATAAAATTTTGTTATTTTCAATTCACTTATAAATGACATAATGTTTTCAAATGAACATTCACAAATTTTAAGTATTGCCCAGCATTTGCATAAAAATCGAGAGAAATCTGATTAATAAAATTTTATTTCTTTCAAATTTTTCTTATTTCATATTTTAGAACAATAATTATGTTCCGTGTATGCTATAAATATGTTGCATTATTTCTATAAGAATTCTACAATATTCAGAGTTACGAATGCGATGGATTTAATGCAAGATATATTAAGATAAGTACACGACTTATTAATACAACTACGGTTATTGTTTATTAATTACACAGGATTATTAATGTACATAAATGCGATTATCCTTGCATGAACAGAGGCTTAAATTTATAGATATGAGTATCATAACGTTAAAATATGTCCTCCAACGCGTTTAGTTTAAACTAATGAAGGTTATTTATTAGCATAAAATAAGCTTATTTTTTCTTGTCGAAAGAGCGTCAGATATCCTAACGTCGCAATAGGAGTAACCAACCTTGTAATGTTTGACCGTTCTTATCAAACGACATTTGTGCCTGCGCGCCACTTTCCCATTTGGGTGGGCTTAAATAGACTAACGTCCCCCCCCTCCCTGTACAATTTTATTTTCAAAAATTAGACATGAACCCGCAATCCTTTGCCTATGCATCTGTTACTCATCGAACCAGGTTATTCGATCACACTAAAAGCGAGGAAAAGTAACCATACACATATATTGCTCGCTCTGTAGTATATTTACTGATGAGAATGTTTATTTAAAAATGTGTGAGCAACAGAGTTGCACGTTGTAACAAGTTGTGATGTTCGTGATTTTCTCTTCACTAAATTTGAGAACTTTTTGTTATTTGAATTGCATTAAATTCCAACTCCTTTCCAAATAAAGGAAACATGGTTTACGCATATAAAATGAAGATAAGAAGTGAAATGAATTGATTTATAGGGATAGTGATATATAATCGAAATAAAATCAAAAAGAATAAAAAGGGAGGCAGAGGATAACGAGAATCTGATAATTTTTTTAAGTTAATTAATATGAATATTGTAATTAACCGTTCGGGGTAAAATTGGTTAGAAGTTATTCCTAGTTATAGAGTAATAGGAATCAAAATCTACAATAGATGTTTTTGGCAAATTTTCCAATAAATGTTTCTCTCGGAGCGAGTGAGATGGTAAGCTAAGACTTTATTGTTCAATTCTAAGCTAAGATCGAAGAAAGCTGAAAAATTCGAAAGAAAGGTACCTTACATGTTGTGTGAAGATAGTTAATAAATTGTGCCGTCTTTTATTTCTGATGTCTCTTCAATTGGAATTTTGGGACCATATTGAATATTTCATTAAACATTTTAATATCTTTAAAATTAAATAGTGAATTAAGACCACTATTATGTCAGCCTTGAATTCTTTTTTTTAATTGCGTGAATTCTCTTTAATCCTAAAGCCTGTTTAAATGAGGCTTACGGTATATCAATATGCCTATTTTAACATCTTTAACTTCTTGCTGATGTCTATCGAATCCATTTCGGGCAACTCAAACGTGTAACATTTGTGACTCCCGAACTGAGTTCGAATAGGAGAAATATTAAAGTTTCTATTCCGTGAAGACCTCTCTCTAGTTTATTCAGGAAATATCATTTTCCTTTCAAAATTGTATGAACGACACCACAATTTTGAGCTATATACCCAGGGGCGAGTCGGCATGATAATGTCACATAATGAGTAATATTTGTGAAGTTGGAATAATCGGGATTTCCTCATTAATATCTTCAGAGACTTTAGGTAGTTTGAATTGCATAAAACTACTATTTCTTCCCAACCAAGATGAAACGTTATTAAGTAAATTCGATAAAGGTAAGACATTTAATATATTAAATTAGATATAGGGGTGTATGAGTGAAATGGAATTGAAAGGGAACAGAAGGGAGATAGAAGGTAATGACTAGCTGATAAATACTTGTAGATTAGATTGAAGCATTGTAATTAATAATTTATGTTGGAAGTAAATCTGCTATAATCTAGAAGCGCTTGAATAGGAATGAGTAATTTGATAAGCTAAAAATGTTTTTTAGAATATTTATTGAGATTAACAAAGTGAAAAGAGATCAGAGAGAGAGAGAGAGAGAGTGCAACATTACGTATTCTATGTTGCTAGTTAATAAGCTGTTTTGTACTAGTCTTAAATATTTTTAATAAAAGTTTTGAAATTGATGATTATTTAATTAGTCTTTAAATGGTTTTAGAGATTAATATTGAAGGAAATACGTCATACATCAGGGTTTTTATACATAATGCTCCAAAATTCTGCTATACGTTACGTGAGGACTTTGAGACCCGGTTCAATTTGAAAAGTTGAGTAACCCTTATTATCCTAATTAAGGATTTTAGTGGGAAACAAACAGCGAAAATAAATTCCTAAATATAACATGCACTTCATGAATTATGATATTTATATTACCATGTAAAATACATGACATCTACTGTAAGCGCAGATAGACTTTGAGAAGTACATATTTTCCGAACACTACACAAACAGTGACGTGATACTGCACACACCTTCCCACAGGTAATTATAGAAACAAATGTGGCGTCCCACTGTGGTGGGAAGTGCATCTCCCATGCTGAATGCATCCTCGAGGAAATGAAAATGACCCCTCTCTCCTCTGAATCACCCCACAGATCGCCAGCCTGGTCATTTGGTCACTTCCGAGCGAGAAAGGGACCCGCCTCTATTTCGCACGACACGAAACACTTCCGAGTAGTGGATTTCCTCTCACGGCTTCGCCCTCAGTGAAAGTGAGGTCTGAATCAACGTAAACATTTGTCTGTTAGACTCTCTTTGTGGATAAATCAAATATCTTGGGAGTTTTTGCTTAGTTAAAAATTGTCTTATAGAGATGCAGTTTATTTATTAGTTCTGATAATACTCTATATTGAGATTTTTTTATTATTATTTTTACTTTAAATCTTTTTTTTAACATGTTATTGTTTTGAGAAAATGGCGTCAATGAAAATACGTGGGCGAGAAATAAAGGATACATGATGTTAAATCCAAAAGTTTGATAATATAATACATTATGATTACGGTAATTACTTTTAGTTTGCTTAAGGTGCCTTTCAACCAGCCATTTTGATTTCATCAGCTTAATGTTAATCATATGGAATTGCGACTTTCCTTCTTAAATCTTTACCATTTTATGTATTTGAATGTAATGAAGTGCATCTGAAAGAGCAAAAAATAATTAAGGCTTCGGGGAAATTACTTTTTCCCTTCGATTTTTAAAGATAATTTTACTCTTATTTTAATGATTCGTTAATGGGTTTTAGGGGCTTTAAAATATTTTAAGAAATCGGTGGAAAAGTAATTTTACCATAGCCTTCCTTATTTTTTGCTCTTTCAGATGCACTTTATTGAATTCAAATAGCTCAAATAGTAAAGGTTTGAGAACGAAAGTCAAAATTTCATAGGGTTAACACTACGGCCACGAAATCAAAATGGACGGTAGACGGGAGCCTTAAGGTACACTTACATTATCAGGATATACTTTAATATCTCATACTCTTTTTTTTATTTTAATGTCAAAACAGAATATTGTTGTCGACTTTAATAATGTATCGTTTGCTCTTATTTCAATACTTAATTTAATAATTGATTTTCATGGCACAATCGCTGGTTTTTATTCTTTTTGTTGTTAACGTTGGTAACCGTTTTTCACTTTTGTATGTTGAAGTTGTGAAAATTCTTATGCATTTGTAATTTGAAGAAAATAGTTTCTTCTTTTAATATTAATTGCTTCTGTGGATCTTGGAGCTCAGAAGCACGCTTACTTTACGCTAATTAGTATCCATTTTGGTGAAATTGAGATACAGATTGGGAAGATAATATCTACCCAATGCACAAACACGCGAAACTTTCATCAACGAAAGAACTCACTGCCAAAGCTGAATGCGTTTTATAGCCCGAATAAATCTTTAAGAAACACGAGCAAAAACTAAAATGAAATTAGCTAAGCAAGTTTAATTTTTTTTTCTACTTGGCACGAAATTTCTGCATTTAATAGTTAAAGATATAAGTTCTCTTATTTTATAGCCCCACGTTAAGAGCAGTTACAAAAATCTTACATCGTAAGATTTAGAAGTTGTAACATCCCGCTTCGTTATTAACATTACGAACCATCACACACATTAAATAATCAATTAATAAATCGTAAACTAATTAACCACCTAAGAGGCTATTGTTTTAGTTAACCCAAAAATGTCGTAACTGACCACTTTTTAAAAAGTTATTTTGTTTTGGCGTATATTTTTTATGTCTGTTTTCACCAGTAACGAACTTAATTTTCAAAAATACGTCATAATAAATTTCTCCTGAATTTTTTTATCGGATTGAAATAAAATATATGCCTGATACCTGCTTTCACCACTAATGAACTCAATTTTCAAAAGTATGTCGGAATAAATTTTCCCCAATTCTTTATTGGATTGAAGTGTAAATAAAATTGAATATTTTATTTACTTATCGATTCATATGTATTACCTTGAATCATATGTAAACTTGAATCAAGATAAGACTGAAAATAAATAACATTATTCAAAACTTTAAGACAGCTGTAAAGCAGCCATTTTGTTTAGCCACTTAAGGGGCTATTGTTTTAGGTGGATCACTTTTGGTGTACCGAATTACTTTTCAATTTTTTATCATTTGATTCAATTTTAATTACATTTAACTTGAATATATTCAATTTAGTAATTTATCGTTTGCTTTAATTTTAATTATATTTAGCTAAAATATATTCAATTTAATAATTTATCGTTAGCTTTAATTTTAAAATCGGAAAAGTTTACTATTGTCCATTTCTCTTTTTTTCATCCCTTACTTTAATTATTATATTTAATTGAGTAATTTAATAATAATTATAAAAGAAAAAAATTCTCCTAGTGTGGTTAAATCTATTCTTTGCAAAACTTTGCATAGAGTTTTTTTTTAATTCTATTTTATTCTGACTTTGGAGTGATCAAAAATTATATATATTACGAATGTGAAGCGCATAATTAATTACATCCTTAACAAAAGATTATTTTTGAGATTTCTATTTTTCTTAAAAGAAGAAAAAATAGTAGAGTCATGAATGCTGGATCCAGGTCCAATAAAGTTCCCGTAATTGGATCCGAATCACCGACGCATCTCTCTCTCTCTCTCCCGCTTCCTAAAAGAAAGCCCTTCTTTCTACCGCACTTAGAGAAAAAGACCATGAATTTTCGCTCATTAAAAATAATTATATACACACAAAAACTACAAAAATTCACTTTACATGCAAATAACTAGGTTTTTAAAAATTTAAATAGATTACATACTTACCCCTTAGATGACGGAGTTTCATAATTATAATTTTTTTACTCTAGGTTTACTGAGATAAAACAGAAGTGAAAAGTAATTAATATTAAACATATTAAAATATGTTTTATATTGCAATTATTTACACATTTATATACACTAAAATATTTACTTAATGTGCTATTTGTTTTTAATAGCATGCTATTAATTCTAAGAGCATTGCCGTATACAAGGAGTTGGACCTTCGGGAACTCAATGAAAATACACAATCATGTTACAAATATGAGTTGATGCTTCCCTGGAACACTTCTGTCGTGAAGGAAAAGATAGATTTACAGAGATATCACCATAGGTAACAAAATAGTTTAAGCAATGACCTCTTCCCCTTGGCGATGGATTTGGCGACCATTTGGAGACTTGGAAAGAAACTTGGCGTAAAATGTAATTCTTTAAATAAGTACATTTTACAAATAATTACATTATATTGTAATTCTTTAAATAATTATGTTTTAATCAATTAAATTTTATTAATGATAGCTAAATTATCGTATTATCATCCAAAAAATCGTGTATTGAAAATTTCAATTCAGTTGAGAACTTTAAAATGTGGGAAAAAAATCTTTTAAAGTTTTGACCCAGACAGACAATGTGAGTAGAAGAAAACCCATTAAAAATCACCGCCGAAGAAAACACATGGCTGAAGCATAAACAATCATCTTAAAATACACATGATAGTAAATTTAAAGAGCCACAAATATATTTATTTACATTAGCTTCTTTTCAACTTAAACAGCTAAGAATCAGCTACGAATAGCCAGGATCAGATACTAATCTCTAAATAGTTTAAAAGTCAAAGTTAGTGGACATAATCTTTTGGATTTAAAAACATTTGAACTTTATTCCAGGTTACTGCATCATATTTGACGCAGTCGCCCTGACGAGAAAAACTTCCCCATATCACCTATGGGACATCCGTCTTTCAAAGGAGAGTTTCGGTTGTATCACCAACGCTACAGCCGGACAGAAGTGAGTAGAAAATCCCTTCTAACTACTCGAATTTATGTTGTGTGATGATAATTCTCGCTATTTCCTCTATTTAAAAGTCCATTTCCATCTTCTCGCACCTATATTGTGCTAATAATTCTCGATATTCCTTCTATCTAGCACAGAGGTCTCCAAATTGGGGTGCTCAAAAAATTCTAAAGGGTACTCCCCTTTTATCTTCAAAATACTTAAGTCCTCTTGCTCTTATAAAGTTATAACTGAAAAACAACTAGATCTTCCCATTGTATTAACAGAGAAAATCAAGCCAGAATTTTCCGAAATTATTCGAAATAAATTCAATGACCTTGTTTCCATTAAATTCTAATTTAAAATTTATCTTAAAATTTATTGATTGCATGTATATATATTATTTCATTTCAAATAAATAAAATTCGATTTTCTCAGCATTTTTTCTGTTTATTTCCTGATAAAATCCCATTTTAGATACACACATTCACGCGTGCTCACACACACGTGTATATATATATATATATATATATATATATATATATATATATATATATACACATACATATATAATTTATTTTTGTCATAAGGGTTGGGGTCAAAAAAGTTTGGAGAGCACTAATCTAGAAGATCATTTGCACCTTCTCGCATCTGTATTGTGTGCTGATAATTCTCGCTGTTTCCTTTATCTTCTCTTATCCCTCTAAGAGGTTCATTCTCTCTATCTGATAATTTCTTATTCACTATACTTTCTATGTAGTAATACTGATTTACGTAAGTCACTGTTCATTCGCAATTTGAGACTCTCAGCTCAAGTCATGCAATAAAGTAGCTCAAAAGATTAGTAAAGTGGAAAAGGGAATTTTGAATGTTCATGAAATTTAGAGTAAATCAAATGAAAACATACTTGCGAATAAAATAATTATTTATAAGTGTACATTTGAAAAATAAAACAGAAATGCACAGTTGTTTCCTAAATAAAACTTTTATGAAATTTACAGTCATTTTTTTTAAAAGAATGTCATGAAAAATAACTTACAGATTCGGAATCTACATGAAAGCTCTATCATGATAAATGTTAAATGTACTTATGCTACCCAAATTCACTTACATTTCAGTTAAATAAACAATAAAACTATTGCAAACCCAAAATAAAATGGATCGATTACTCCATCTTTAGAGAAACTTCCATCTTTAATTGCGTTGAATGAAATTTAGATTCTTACAAAACAAAGAACGAACAAACAAGAAAAATCTAAATCAATCACCGCTTTTATTGTGAACAAAGTCAAGCAGTGGTTATAATGTAAATAAACATGATATTCTAATGTCTTATACGTTGTTAAAAGTACTAGTTTTTCATTAATTATCCAAAAAATACGGAAACAAATTAATGATGGAAATTAAATAATTTCAATCCATTGCCGAAGGAAACGTAAGAAAAAAGGAGTAATTACATTACGTGAAATAAAAAAAAAAAAAAAAAAAAAAAAAATACTTCCGTCGACAATTATTATATTTGTGGGAGAAAATGATTAGCAACGGAAACATTCAAAGTTTCCTAATTAAAAATGATTCTTTTAAATGGACATAAAGCATTATGCTCATTTCTAAGTATAATCAAACAATAACACATCTATTTAACTCAGTATTTCTCTTAAACTGAAATTTTCTAAAAACTCCATTTGATTTGAGTAATTTAAAAATTTTAATATAGCTGTTTCAATTATATTTGACTCGAAACCAATGATAGTGTTCCTTCAAATCAAAATTTTTGGTCAGTATATCGAATTTTTAAATTTCATATTGAAACTCTGCCTCTTATCTTTTAAAAATTAGTTTTAATTTTGTTTCTATCTTATTTAGAAACTGAGTTACAGCTATTTAATATATTACTTGATCATGAATTTCTCTGATCGGAAAGGCTCAAAAAACTTTTTTTTTAACATTTTTTTTCTTTATTGCAAAACATAATATCTCAAAATTTCAGGCATCAATGAACTTGAAATGTTGTGCATATGTTTTTCAAATATCCATAAAATAGACTATTCTTGAAATTTTATATTGAGCAGAAAATATTTTATGATGCAATAAAGTGAAAATTACAATGGCTTTTAAAGAAATTTTCAATGTTCGAAACTTGAGTTACCATAGTTATCTATTTATGGGCTATATTATCAAAATAATAGCCTATTCCCCATATTAGGTTATAACATTCTGTATTATTCAATTGACAATATATTTATTTTCTTTTGAGTAACCATGTCTTGCAGAGAGTCTTAATTTTTGCTTTTATTTGTATAAAATGCCCTTTTGACAGTAAAACTATACACTAACAAAACTTTTCTTAAGTGTTTTTCTGATTTTGAAACTTTATACGTTATATAATATGTATTTGTAGGCAAAATTTAAGTTAATTCAAACAATTTTCTTCGTTAGTATACTTTTACCTTAACATCAATCAGAATTCTTCTACTTCTGTCTTATTCTGGAAAATCCCATTTAAAGTACGTGGGAGGAAAGGTCGCTTAATATATTGTAAGATCGTAAGAGATTTTTATGGGACAGTAATTATACAAGTTATTGTTATAACTTATAAGAGATAGAATATATTGTTATGATTCACATATGAAATATTTTCGTATTGTTGAAAAAGTAATATGTTAAAAAAATTATTTTTTGTTAATCTATTTTTACTTTCTTTTAATGTATATCTTCCTTGAAATCACGAGACAAGTAAATATATGTTTTTAATAAAATTCCTACCCTCCGCAGATTTATTGAAATCAATGAAATCCTTTCGTGAACAAAAAATTAAAGCCACATCATGATACTTGTATCCATAGGGGAAAGGAAGATGATAAATACCGTTTAATGTCTTTAATATGTGAAACTCAAATATATATTGCTTTTCTCAGGATCGAAATGCTATAGAAAGAAAGAAAAGGAATTCTTTTATAACCCGAATTAACGATTTTTAAAACTTGTCACGGCTTGCCTGCTATATGTATCATGCTGCTAGAAAAACCATTTTACAGAATATGCGGCAATGTTAAGGGAGGTAAATCCATACAACAAAATCGTGCTAGTAAGTGGTCATCGTAATATAATATAAAAATCTAAACTTCTGGAATAAGCCGTTTTAAAATAAAGTTATAAAACAGGATTGTACAGAACAGTGTTTTTCACAAATGTAAAACTTATTTTAAAAATCATACAACGTTATAGTTTTAATTATACTGAGAAAGATCAGAATCTTAGAAAACCTTTTAGTTTAAAAATTATTTTCAAACACAATAAAAATGAAATTTTATAGCAAATAATTTCAGAAATCACTTAAACTTCAAATAACCAATTTTGCAACAAGAAATGAAATTTTTTAATCAATCATATCCAAAAATTCACTGAACTAATTCACTAAAAATGTGTTAGAAATAGCCAATCAATGTATTGATTTGGCATTTTTATAGAACATTTTTCGATGAAGTTCTAAAAGAAATGACGTGTCTGACGTGGTTAGCACAGTACTATGTTAAAGCCAAAAAATATTACAATGCAATACCTTTATCCTCTTTGAATTTAAAAACTGTTTAATATCGATATGATTACATTAATTAGTTGTTAATTTATAAGCATTTTTCGTCACTGAATTTTTAATTCTTTTATCTGAGCATAATTTTATTTTTATAATTTTAATAAATTTATTTTTTTTAATCAATGAAACCAATTGATGGTATTCGGTCAATTTCTTTCAATTTGGGTTCATATCATTTTGCATTCTGCTTTCAGGTATCTGGCGATAAGGAAGTAAGATATTTATAATACTTCAGCAGGATATTTTTGCAAGGCTCGATTTGATTTAATATAATTATTTAATTAATTCAATTTGTTATTGATGTAATTCTGCTCAAAAGTATACCGGCAGCCAAACGCGGAAACCCGACTCATAATCCAGTTATGTCTCTCACTCTTCAGACTTCCACACCAAGCCATGTGAAGTCAGTAAGGTTCAGTTGAATTTGACGTGTAACGTTATTTACTCATTCAATGCGATGACAACGAAGGTCAAGAGTTTACCTCTAGATGATTGAGGTACCCTAGGTTTTTAAGAGGAATTAATCAATATCGAGTACGAAGAAAACTATTTTATTGGAGGTACAGGCTAAAATAAATTTATTTGGTATTTTTGAAGATTGCTTATTATGACTCGAAAAGGATGAGTAAACTTTTTAATCATTTAAGGATAACTTTATCCCTTAGTTTAATTTCATTCTTTACCACATAAAGAATGTTAACTCATAGATTTAAAACCAAACGTCATAGATTCTTAAAAATATTTACTTTTTTTTATTTTGATAATTTAATTTTGATTATTTAAACTAAGGACTCCGACTAGAGTGATCAGCTACAATTAAGTGCAAAAAGAAATCCTCAGTCTTCAGATTAGAGTCCGACTTTTCAGACATTCTTAACAATTTTATCACTTCGTTTAATTTCCTTCTTCACCAGTTGTAAGGAATGTTATCTCTTAGATTTAAGATCAAAAGTCATACCTTTATAAAAATATTTATATTTGTTTTCTTTTTATTTCTATTATTTAAGCTCGGAATTCCAAGTCATCTAAGTACTCGGACCCATTGATTAGCTACAATTAAACTCAAAACTATATTATTAGTCTTTATATTAGAGTCTGACGTGTATAGGGAATTGTCCACGGTTATAGTAGATCAGGTATTGACTTTTGGCTAATAAAAAATCAGAATAAAGGCAATTTTATTTCATTTATTGCCTGACTTTATTTATTTATGACTATGTTGATTAGTGACTCGTGCCTATTTAGGATGGAAAGAGTAAAATAATACCGAGGTCTTATTTCGTTCAAAACTTGATTTTAATGGTTTCTCAGTTATGATGTGGTCTGTTTCCTTTTTTCAAAACGCTTTTACAAGAAACGCATGTCAAGAAAAATTTCTAATATATGTTACATTTGAGAAATTTTCAAAGGAAAAATCACACAAAAGATTTTCACTTGCTTAATCAATTAGAAATTGCTTATAAAAATTACGTTTCTCTGTCAATCAATTAAATCTAAAAGCTATTTATTTATTTTTATTCCATTTATTCAATTACTCCAGTTTCTTTT
>BMAW01001021.1:774149-871478 GCA_019974015.1 Nephila pilipes | reverse complement strand
TAAATATAAAATATTGCATTTCAAGTATATTTTATTTAACTAATATTAGTTTCTGAATTCATATAACTATAAAAATATCAATTGTATTATTATTTTCCTTAGGGTAGCAGAGTACACCTAAGAAGAAATTTTTTTGAAATAGCCTAAATTTTTGCTTTTACATACAAATTTTATGATCTTATGAGGCTTAAAAATTCGAAAAACAGCCAAGAAAAGTTTTGTTAGTTTATTTAGGAGTTCAAGTTGGGAACCTTGAAATTTTCTTTAAAAAGTTTCTGTAATTTTCACTTTACTGCAATATAAAAAATCTTATAATCAATATAAAATCTGAAGAAAAGTCTATTTTATGTATCAGTACCAGAAACAGACAGGCAGGCACACACACATATGCATTACATATATATATATATATATGTGTGTGTGTAATTTCAGGTACATATTACATATCATTTTGAGATACTGAGCTTTGCAATTAGGAAAAATATAAAAAACTTGTTTATATATACTTTCTAGTCAGAGCAATTCACGATCAAGAAATATTAAAACATCTGTGAAATTCAGTACATAACAGGTCAATTGAAAAGTCCCCGGCCTACCACAGTAAAACACATTTTTTTGGCAAAATTAGTTTTTTTTTATTCAACATAATTCTCTTCAAGGGTGATACACTGATTATAGCGACCCTCCAACTTTTCGATGCCTTTTTTGTAGTACGATTTGTCCTTTGCTTCAAAATAGGCCTCAGTTTCGGCGATCACCTCTTCATTCGACGAAAATTTCTTCCCAGCGAGCATTCTTTTGAAATCTGAGAACAGGAAATAGTTGCTGGGGGCCAGATCTGGAGAATACGGTGGATGAGGAAGCAATTCGAAGCCCAATTCATGGATTTTTGCCATCGTTTTCACTGACTTGTGACACTGTGCATTGTCTTGGTGACGCAGCACTTTCTTTTTTTCAAATGCGGCCGTTTTTCGGCGATTTCGTCCTTCAAACGGTCCAATAACGCTATGTAGTAGTCGCTGTTGATGGTCCTTCCTTTTTCAAGGGAGACAATGATAATTATTCCATGCTCATCCCAAAATACAGACGCCATAACCTTGCCAGCCGACTGTTGCGTTTTCCCACGCTTTGGAGCGGGTTCATCGTGTGCAGTCCGCTCGGATGACTGTCGATTGGACTTCGGAGTGAAATGATGGAGCCATGTTTCATCCATTGTCACATATCGACGCAAAAACTCGGGTTTATTACGCTTGATCATCTTCAAACACTGCTCCGAATCATCAACTCGTCGTTGTTTTTGGTCAAAAGTGAGCTCGCGCGCCACCCACTTTGCACAAAGTTTTCTCATACCCAAATATTCCTGAATGATATGATATACACGTTCAGTTGATTTCTTTAGAGTGTCTGCTATTTCATTCAATATCAATTTACGGTCATTCAAAATCATTTTGCAGATTTTTTTAATGTTTTCGTCGGTAACAACCTCTTTTGGGCGTCCACCGTCTTTGGTGCTCATTTCACCTCGTCTAAACTTAGCATACCAATCCTCGATGATTGATTTTCCTGAGGAAGTGTCGGGAAACTCGGCATCAAGCCAAGATTTTGTTTGAACTGTATTTTTTCCCTTCAAAAAAGCAATATTTTATCAACACACGAAATTCCTTTTTATCCATTTTTTTTCACAATAACAAAAGTTGCTTCACTAAAAATGCTATAATTCACAAACCAATGATCCGACAGCTGTCAGATTTATACACGCATCTTTTGAGGGTTAGGGCTAACTAAAAAACAAACGGATTTAATTCTAGTTGTGCCATCTATGTGTCAGGCCGGAGACTTTTCAATCGATCTGTTAGGTAAGGTAAAAACGAAATTAACACTAAACATACCAACACTTAATACATGTCTATTTCAACCATAGCCGGTCAAATGGCCGGACTTTGGGTTTTCTGATTGAAAGCATGAAAGATGGATGTTAGGAAGGAGATAAACAAATTAACTTTATTATAATTAAACAAAATTGTATATTGTCAATTTCTATTACAAACACAAAGAATAAGAATTTTTAATTCATTGCTCATAGCATTTTTAATATTTTCTGGGTATCATCATTGTACATTTTCCACAAACATATATTTCATATTTAGAACAAATATTTTGAGAGTTTTATTTTCGTTACAATATCCTATTTGACACGTCTTACGTTGAAAAGAATCTGTAGCAGATTTAGACAACTTTATTTTTGTTTTTGTTCTTTCGTTTTGTTCTTCACGGGCTTCTCGAAAATCGGCTGCAAGTTCTACTGCTGAGTGGAGTAAAAAATCTGGAATCGAGATATTCTCTCCTTTTGTTTGCGTGTGCAAGATCCAGGCATCTATGCCAGCTAAATCAAGAATATTAAGAAATACTTGGAGTGGCCATCTGCAAGACTTAGATTTTGTGGTATATTTCCTCGCCATTTGACATCACATCGCAGAAATGTGCAACTAACTGAATACAATGCGTTGAATACGCATGAACATCATATTTCCTGATCCAATAGCTTTAAAAAGCGATAATTTGTTCTCCCGATCAAATGACCGATTGTAGTAGATAACGGTATACGACAAGTATTACTCAAAATAAACAAAATGCAATATTAACTGTATATAATTAATAGAAAAAGTCGTGAAGTCGAATGTGCAAAAGCAATAAGATGTTATGCTCATTTTCAATACAAAAGTTCATAACCGGTCAAAAGACCGGTTATGGTATGTTTAGAGTTAAAACAGATTTGTAAAGCTAAAATGTTGGATTTTAATATAAGACCTAAAATAAAAAATCGATATTTAGACCAAAAATTGTGTTTTGAAGGCGAATTGGCACCTCAAGAAAGTGCTTGTTTATGATACCTCTCAGCAATATATATTCAATCATTGATATTTTACAAAATTTAGTAGAATTTGCACAACATTTTTGTAATTTTTTTACTTAATATAGTAACTGTACAGTAAATTTCAAATCTACTTTATGCTATACAACATATTTAAAAGGTTTTCTCACAAGATATTTATAGTCTTGAGTCTCTAAGGAAGATATGTTTCGTATTACATGTGTTTAGTAACATTATATTTCACAGTTGAAATTCATTTTTTTCAAGTGATTAATTGACTACTTATTTGAAAAATAATACGACTTAAAGGAATGTTGAAGAGTTTTACCTCTCAAAATTTAAAAATTCTTAAATAATGTGCAATATTTCTAGTGCATTATTTAATTTTTAAGAACAGAGAAAAATTCATATGCAGGAAGAAAAAAACTGTATGTCATTTAGAAGCATAATTTCTTCAACGAAATGTTGATGAGTAATTTTTATTTTTTAGCGCGACTATTTGTAAAATTTCTTTTTTCTCTAAAATGTTTAAAATATGTTCAATAGATTAAAACTCGTTAATATTTCTTTGTGTGAAATTTTTTTTTCTCTTTTTCATTAACTGAATTTATTCCCATAAAATAATCTAACTTGATAGACAAGCCAGGAGTCACAGAAAAACTGCTGAAAATATTCTAAACACACTCCTATTAAGCTCCCTTCATTCCTCATTTATTTCAACTTTTTTTTTGTTTTACTTACTAATTGTCGTCACTGTTTAAAGCAAAGCCGATTCATGATATGCATTAAAAGATAACTTTCAAAGTGGTCAAGCTTCAGAGAAACCTTTTTTATTTTGACATCCTTTTTTAATGTTTTATTCTATAACATCCAACATAAGTTTTAATTTAATTTCTCTCTAAAAGACAGTAAAGGTAATATATTTTCGAGAAACAAATCAGCTTAATGAAAAAAAAAAAAAAAAAAAAAAAAAAAAAAAAGGAAAAAGAAACCGCGCATAAAAAGATAGACAAAGAAGACCCTAATCACTCTGATTGGACTTCTCCTTGTTCATCATTTCCTTTACCTCGTCAACAACTCAGTGAAGTCTCTCGAACAGTTAACGAGATTCCACTGTACAAATTTACACGCGCTCTTTGGGACAACAAGCACATCCCCACCTTCTTTTTCTAAATCCGTTCTGCCAAAATCTCTCTATCTAAACCCAAAAGGCGCAAAACCATGCCGACGTCTCTTCTGTCACATCAGAAAGTGTCGTAAACCCCCCAGAGATGATTGACACCGCAAATGAAATGCCAAGCGCGCTAAAAACTGTACTCCCCTTCCCTCCCATCCCCCTTCCTTTATTTTGTGCCGACGCTAATCAAAAGCATCAAACAGATCTCAAGCTCCGCCCCTTTCGTGCCTCCCGACAGCCCCCCTCTCCTCTTTGCGCGCATGCACACGGGCGACGGGCACCAAACCTCGAAAGAACGCCGAATGGTGTCGGAAGAGATCCGCATGAGAACGTTCCCGCGCGCCGAAGGGCCACCCTCTCTCGACGGCAGACGATTAAGTATAGGAAGCAGTGCATCCGCCGAGTGGAGTTGATGATTTCATCGTTTGTTGTATGGACATTCGAAAAAATAGTGATGACCGTTTGAAATCTTAGTTTCTGATTGGTTGGAATGCGTGGAACTGTAGGCAAGATACACTGGAAGAATTATATGTAGGAGATTATTTTTTAGAATCATGTTCCATTCGTAAAGTTCTGAGAGAGTGTGCAATCATGCTTTTGATTTCGAGTCGATGTTTTTGAAAAGAACACTTAAATGATGATATTTCTGAAACCTAATAGCGTAATATGCCATTTCCAATTACTTCTATTTGAAACTACATTCAGTTTGTGACTCTCAGCAGATGTTCAGGGAAATAAATAATGCTATTGTATTTCATTATTTACAGCTCCATGCTAACGATTTTGGTCGTGTTGCCTAAAAACGCATGAACATTTCAGCTTACATAGTTGACTTAAAAAAGCAAATAACAAATTAAAAAAATTCATTGGCTCTGAAAACTATATTTCATGCTACCATCTCACTGTAACCGTATTTTGAATAGAAGATTTCAATTTTATAGGTTTTGCTCTGTAATTCAAAATATATGATAAATTGTCGCCTGTAATAAAAAAAAATCAATCTACGATATTACAGTAATTTTATCGACATTTTGCAATGAAAATTCGAAGATGTTAACTTGCATATAACTATTAATGTCCCTGAAATAAGAATATAGAACACATTAGCCTTAACAAACGCATACTTTTTCTTTTTAAATTTAACATTATTGTTATTCCTTTTTTCAGCATTATGATTGTGCAATAGACAAAATATTTACATTTTCAGAATAATTCCAAGAAATTGTTGCTACAATATTTCAGTAACCATAATAAGGCAATTATAATTAAACGTACTTTGCAAAAATCGTTGTTCCAAAAACGAAGGAAAGAAATTTAATATAATAAACACAAAACAAATTGCATAATTTCTTTTAAAATAGCGCAAATGAAAAATATTTCGACTGAAAATGACATCGCTAGATGGAAGCCAATACCATCGTTTGTGCTTGAGATTTATTAAGACTTAAAGATCTATCAAAAAGAGAGACTCAGATTCATCAAAAACTGCAAAAGAACTTGCATATTTAAAGATGCGTTTGATCCCAAATTGCTCACTGATACTGGAAGTTTCTTCATTGCAAAAAAATCTCAATAAATATTAACATTTTTTTTATGATCACAAGTATTAAACTGACTTAAACTACGTTGAAACTTTTTGTAATTCTGAGTTATTAAAAACAATGAAAGATGTACACCCAAAAGCCTGAAGTTAAAAGGACGATAATTTAGAGATAAAAAGCAATTAAACCTACACGGAAAAACACCTAGTTTCCGCATGACAAGACCTTCTCCACCACCCGACAAAGTGAGGGGTCAGCTGGAAGGGGAGTGTCGAACTGGTCTTTCACCTCCCCCACGAGGCCTGAACTTTAGCCGAGAAATGGGGAGTGCTTTCAGAGTAGTTACTCCGAAAAGAGCGGATAAAGGTGAGTGAATTTCGGTGTTCTTTCAAGCTCTTATCGTCTAATGTTATGACCAAATAACTAGAGTGGACCAATTTTTCAGATAAAACAAAAAGTCGCCAAATCTAATTTTAGATACTAATTTCCCGATCCTATTAAAGCAAATATATTTTATCACGCAATTAATTTTTATAACAGAACTCATCCATTTCTTTCGGTATAAAGTATGGTCCGTGTCGCTTCTTTTATATGGTAATGCTAGATTAATTATTTTGTTTGTTAAACTGAAAAATAGCCTTTTTACTAAGCGTTTTGAAAATTTAAGGACTATACGATAAATAGATATGCATATTACAATCATTCGAGCTTGTATTAGTATTGGAACATTTTATCCAATTGAAAATGTGTTCCGAGTTCGAATCCTGTTTTATGACAGTTAGGCAAAAGCAGCAGAATATAGTTTATATTTTCATACTAAACGATAGTTTTGTTTTACTCAGTCATAACATAACTTTATAAACATATTATACCTTCATTGTAAAAAGTGAATAAATTTAGTATCAGATCGTTTTGTTTGACTTTAGATACTTATATTTTCAGTGTTATATAATTTATTTTTACTCTATTATCTGTTTATGAAGCTTTTTGTGAATAGTATTGAAAATTTTATAGAGACTCTTTCTAATATTTAATTTTCGGGTAGTTTTAGAGCACCTTACACCTAAAGTAGCTAATGAAGTACATGATTAAAAGTTTTTCAATCATCGTACACAAATTTTGAATTCTAAATGTAGTTTCACTCCCGTTATTAAAAAATTATACTATGTTAATTAAATTTTTAATTGCATTCGTCACATTAATTTAGAGTTGAAGCTTTCCCTCGTATTTTTCTATTTCATGCAAAAATTAATTCCTATTTCTATTTGTAGAGCTCAAAACATGAAATATATTTGTTGACATTTTAACTCACTTTGTTAGAAGAATGAATTTATATTTAGTTTTTTTTTCATTAAAATCACACAGTGTTTTTCTTAGAGAAATAATATTTTTTATCCTGTGTTTTCGTAGCAACTCAAGTGCATGAAAAATGTTTTTACCAATATTAGTAATATAAGCATTGATAATTAATTTATATTTTCTGTAAGAATTTAATTCAAATTAATAAGTGTTTCATGTTGACATCTTTCATACTTGTGAATTAGAAAACATACTTTACATTTATAAGCATACATATTTTGAAAATTATTCAAAATACACTGATTTTTAAACGCTAATATAAATTAACTTCATTGCAATTATTTAAAGTTAGAATCTTAAACGAAGGCTTTCTTGTTTTTATATTTAATGATCGAACTAAAACCACTTTTAATTCCTAAATTAAAAGTGTAAAAATGTATGAAAAAAAAAAAAAAGAAATCGTGTAATACATACATTTGCAGAAAATACTATGATATCAATTGCAATAAAACTTGCACCGTTTTCCCACAAAATTTCACTTCTTGTTGATACAAATTAAACGAATTTCTTTTAAATGGTGACAAGAATTTAATGTAGTATATATATGGTTATTACAAACTGAACTTAGTTTAAAATGCAGAATTAAGTTAATCATTACATTCATTGGATTCACTAATTTACATGGTAATGACTTACAACCGACAATACTATTTTGTAAAATAAGTATTTATTTATTATGAAAATTTAGTTAATATTTGTAAAAATGTTTTTTTTTAATTATTTTTGAAATCTCAAACAACTTAACTTGATTTTGTTCAGTATTTAAGTATTCATAAAATGTAATAAGTAAAGCGATATAAAGTAGTAGTGAATTCGCAAAGTAGTAATAGTATTCACTGATTATTAAACTTTGGCTTTTTTTCATTATAATATTATGAATGTTTTTAATTTAGATTATAATTAAAATTTTGTATTGTTATTTGGATAATTTACTGCATTTTTGATCTATTTTATTTTGAAATATTCGTAGGTTTTTAGCTTTAGTAAAATTTTCATATTTATTTTAGAGGATTTGATTTGTATTTTAAAACGCGATTTTGAATAATTAAAATTATATGATTAATATTAATAATTATTTGCATTCTTATATATATATATATATATATATATATGTGTGTGTGTGTGTGTGTGTATATAGAATTACATATCTTAGAAATAATTTTTGTGTTTGGATTGTTTCCAATTTTTCCTATTAGAAATTTCCGTTATTTACTGAAAGTGAATATTGATTAGATTACTTGGAAATAGTATCAGCGTCAATTTTCCATTATTTTTTTAAATTTAGATATATTAATTTGAATAATTGCGATTAATATTCATATTTAAGAAAGGCAGCGAATTTTTGTAGAATCAAGCCATTAATAGTAAATTTCAGATTCATGTTTTCTATATTTGCTTCTCATATTCAACATTTTATGCTTCGTTCTTGTGGGATGATACAGTCAAATATTTGTGAAACATTTACTTAAAGGAAAAGTGTGTTATTAATTATTAGTAACAATGGGACGTATTCTTAACAGCTAAGGAAGAAACATCATCCCTAAATTTCAAATTTGTACAGAATTTTACTTTTACGCTTTTTCAATAAGATATAGAAATTTTCATATTATTATTTTCCTACATTAAAATGATTTTTGAAGGAGCTTTATGACAGCTTAAAAAAGCTACAATTTACTTTTCTAAAAGTGAGCTATTTAGTTAAAAAGTACCATTTCATTTAAAAAAAAGTAATTTTAAGAATGCGTCATTCATGAAAAATTTAATTAATCAGATAATAAAATGTTCTCGTAAAATATTTTTTGCCAAAGATATTTATGTTCGATTATAAAAAGTTAGATTAGATTCTCTAACATATAATAACTTACTGCAATTACACATTTTTTAACGTAATTAAATTACCAAAACCATTTTATTCAATATCAATTAAAAATGCACAGGAAAAGCAAAATTATTAGAAACACTTAAGTGGAAAATGATGCCGGGAGAATAATGTAACCAATAATTACAAATTTAATTAACCTGAGATTTACAAACAATTGATTCAGATACATTAACGACTGCGAAGGTTCATTAAAAATACAGTTGGCAAGAATTAAAAATGTTAAATAATACAATATTAATATTGAAGACATTAAATAAACTTAATGACATACACGTAGAACATAATATTTTTATGGAATTTTAAGAAAAGAACAAAAAGTTATTGGATTGTGACTACTATTTTTCCTATTTAATTCTAGTGCTTATATTTTGAATAAATTTTAATGTTAAATAAATCAATAGAATTTTCAATGTCTGATTCCACTTTTCGTTTTATGAAAAACTATTGATTCCCAAACGATATATACTACTATACTTCCTTTTAAAGAAATTATTTCTCGAGAAACGTGATAAAAGTATGATTTTGTTAACAAAAGTGTTTTTCATTTAATGAAATTTAAATGAAGCCAATGAAGGTCTTGGAAATACTTTCATTGGAAATATAACCCAGGAAAAGTTATAATTCTAGATAATTACTTATTAAATTTGCTATTTAGAATTGCTTACATTTTTTCAACTTAATTCCGCATTCATAACTTCTAATTATTAATATGTTTGGATATAACAAACAAATTTACTGATGCGAAGTTTTCCTAGAAATGTTTCTTTCAAAAATGAGCACCGAAAAAAAAAGGACATGGTCGTGAATGTTTTGTAATTTCGCATTACTTAAATTTTAACATTTATATTGCCCGTATCGAAAAATACAATTTTTAGTGGTATTCTAAAAAGATACTTATAGCATCTCATAATTGTAGGAGAACAAAAGTGTATAAATGAAAAAGAGTGTAAATGAAAAATTAATTTTGGAACAGCACAATAAATATAGTATAAATATTACTTTTTACTCTACAATTTACAGGCAAGCTAAAAGTAACAATTTTTTTTTATAAATGAAAACATTTTGTTAATACATTCTTTACTCTTAAGAAAAAAATAATTTCATAAAACCGTTGGTACATGAACTTGACTTGGCAATTAAGAACTTACATATTCACGAAATTAGTCATTAATCAAGAAAAAAATATAACAGAAAATATACTGTGTTTTATTCTGATTAAAAGTTCATATAAATAAATTCAGTTTTTTAAAAGAGGCATAAAAATCAGTATTTATCATTGCTGTGTTACTTATTTTTGTTTCTCCATTTAATGCCACTAAGTTTTAAAATAGAAACGAATTAGAATTAGGGTTTTTGAAGAAAATTCATGGTAAAATTTGCAAATATATATGTATATGAAACGTAAGCTTGGATCATCGTTAACTACTTTTATCAACATTTTAATATTTAAGAGATTCTACTATCTTGTACCAAAAAATTTGAGACATCTTCCAGGACGTAGTGCATTAAGACAAAAAATTATAATAGTACAGTATATCCAACCAATTAAATGAGACTCAATTTTTAAAACTATTTAAAATTCTAACTTTTTAATCCTTTTGCTAGCATTAAACTTCGAGAGGTTTCAAACCTTTTGCAAACCTGATCCAATGTATTGTGAATCAAGACAAAAACGCTATTAAGTGTCTGTAAACGTTATATTCATTTAAATATGAATTAATTTTTCAGTCGGGAATTAATTTACATACGATTTCAATTCTAAATTGTATGTTAAATTACTTTCTAGTGCATTAAAGTTATGTCAAGAAAATTCTCTTCCTTAAAATATGGATGGAGTTAGTTCTTAAACAGATTAGTTCTTTGAATTTGGAATTTTCAAACAAAGGAAAAATTTTTTTAAAATTATATGAAGTGAGAAAAGGCTATTGTATGAAAATTTTTATGAAACCACATCGATTATTAAATAAATAATTATAATAAGCTTTAACTTCGAAATATAAAACTTTCAAGAAATTTTTACTTTGAAATTTAAATAAAAACACTTTAGCTTTGAGAACATAATTTTCTGTTCTTAAATATTTACTGCAAAAAATTAGTGAATAATAATCCATATAAATAAATTTTCAGGAATATTTTATTTGCGAAAGAGTGAATTTAGTTTGAAAAATATGTTTTAAATTTGAATGCAGGTTTTCAAAAATTGGATTAGTTTTGAAAATCGTTTGGAGTGCAAAACTTAAATGTAGTGAAATGGAGAATTATAAAAGCATGAAATCGATTTCAACTGTATGTGAGTAACTTAAAAATATTTGTTTCTAAATTTCAAACTTTCCTTGGTGGAACTGAAAGAAATTCCCGTTAAAGCTCTGGAATTTAAAAGCGGTATCAAAAATGCAGCTTTGAAAATCATGGAACAAACTGCTTTAGAATGAGAATAATGATAGCAAAAAAGGCAATGTTACACAAATTTTGTTACTGGATAACATTTTTTAGTTATAATAAATGAATACATCTTCATTTAATTTTAAAAAAATTCCACCTTAATTAATTCTTGCTTTTGAACCCTGATCACATAATTTTCAAAAAATCTAATTTCACTTTTTTTTCCGATGAAGGACATTTCTTACAAAATCAATATCTACGAATGTTTTTTTTTTTTCAGTTTTTAAAATAAGAATTAATAAAAAGTAGTTACGAATGATTTAAGCAGGACCTGTTAAAATTATTTTTGATCTAAAAATCAATTACTTCCGACAGTTTACAATAGTTTTCCTTTTTTTCAATTTTCCTGGTTAAAGCAATTCCTTTAACTAGAGAAATTATAAATTTTTTTTATTCATTAAAATTTCGCTTTTTTTTTAATCTAGAGAGAATTTTACTCGACATTTTTTAAAATAATTCCAAGTAAGCTAAAGTCAATATCACAGGAACAGGTTTTACAGTTACTCTCATTTATTTATTTTAAAGTCTATGAGATTTGATTTTGAGGGAAAACGGTATATTTTTTTCTGTTTATTTTAATTTTAAATATATTACTTTGAACATTTCTTTGAAAATACAATATTATATATATAAATATTTTATATATGTGAAGGCACAAAAAGTTTCGCGTTTCAGTTTAACAATTTTATATAAAGTTACAAGCATTCATAAAAGTGTTATTACTGAATTTTGCAATACATTTTTAAAATTCGTTTAAAATCTTGATTTTATTATTTTTTAGGGCGAGTATTCTATTAAAATATATTCTAATAGTTGTTTTCTTTTATAAATTCTCATAAAAAGTATTGTGTATTTTTAAATTCAAAGTCGGTATTTCTTTCAATTAGCATATTTGAAATAATTACATTTCTAAATCTGTTGCAAAATTTAACAATTCTTAAATTAAACTTACTTTATAAATGCAAAGAAAAAATGTTTCAATATTCATGCAATTATCTGTAATAAATTTTGAGATACATCGATTTTTAAAGTTGAAAAATCTTTGAAGAAATACACTGAGGAAAAAAAATCAGTTTTCAGTTGGAAGCTGGTGTAAACTAGGCAGATTTCAAAACTGCGTTTTGTCTGTATTTTCGGGTCTACTTAAACTATCATTTTAAATCAAATATCACGTGGAAACAATAGAAAATTTTGAATTTTTTAAAGTCAAAATATTTTGAGCTGAAGCAGTTTTTGTGTCCTGTCCCACCAAATCCACATCAATGTATAATTTTGTAATAATTATGCATTATAATTATTAAAAATAATGAATTTTAAATCAAGAAGCTAATTAATTTGTGAATGATCATTGGAATTACATATTGTATGGATCTGATTTGTAGATGGCTACATTAAGCTGTACAAAATGTTAAATTTGATTCGAAAAATGGTTGATACATGGAATATTTCTTTAATTATCTTACTCTACAACCATCTTAAAGTCTAAATAAATAGTCCATGAGTTCAAGACTCCAATTGAAGATACGCAAGAGCAGGACAAAACAGCGTATTAGCTAACAACATTGCATATGTAAAGCCACTCTCTCTCGAGTCCCTCTTAACTCTTCTGATTAAAGTTCATATTCTAAAAATAAAGTTTTGACTTACCAAATCACTTGTTCTGATTCAAGCGCTTCTAGATTAGAGCAGATTCACTTCCAACATAAATTATTAATTCCGGTGCTTCAATCCAATATACAAATATTCATCAGCTTACCGTTATAATATATCTTCCTTCTCTTTCCTTTCAATTCTATTTCATTTAAATATCATTATATCTCTAATTCAATTCACTAAAATTTTTATCTAATTTACCCAATAACTCTTCATTTTGCTTGGGAAGAAATTGTAATGCTATGTAATTCAAATTACTTAATAGTCCTCGAAGTTAGTGAAGAGAAAATCATGAACAGCCTCATGTTCCAAATATGATTATGAAAATTATAGCATTTTTTTTAAAGGAAGTTGAATTTTAATTTTACAAAAGTACAGGGTATTTACAAAAAAAAATATCTCAAATTTAAAGAACGATTTATTACAAAAATAAAGAAGAATAACTTTTTGAAGAATTTAAATTAAAACAACACTTTAAAGCTTATTCAATACAAATATTCAAAACCATCATAAACAGGAAGGATATCGTTTCCTAAGCAGAACTCAACTTACTCTCCTTTCAGCTTGCTCGCGGTAGCTTAGTGGCCATGGTCGCGGGTTCGCGGCCGGCGGTCGAGTCGTAGGTTCGAGCCTTGATGCTGCTAAAGACCCTTTGAGTAGCCGGGGCTGAAATTTATCGAGGCCCAAAGTACTCCTGTCGGCGTGATGTGGAAGTTATGAGAGGGGCATGCCAGATCAAGTGTCGTCCTCGTCGCTTCACCGAAGTTCAAAACGACGAGGTCCGTGGCCAATAGCCCTCGTGTTGCGACTAGTGCGACCTTAATAAAACGAACCAACTACAAGATTTGATTAATTGGATTAACAATTCAATACTTTGATATTAAAGAGGCCTAATTTTGGAATTTTTTTTACAATTGGAGTGTTTAGAAATCAATAATTTTAACGATAAACTTTTATCCGCAAACATTATTACATTTTAATTTTTTTAACCCAAATCATGCGATAAAGAATGGTTATTTGAAAGAGAATTTGTTTTAGAAAGGTATCAAATTAAATGTAAGAATTGAAGTGACCAAAAAACGTCAATCTTTTTATTTTCGTTAGCTTTTATTACTTATATGAGATCTTAGATTAGTTATGTGAGAGAATCATTTCTTTTTCTTTTTCCTTCTTTAATTTGAAGAAATTCCTTAATAGTATTAAAGATAATATCTAGTCAAATTATAGTTGATTTTCCATATTATCCTTGTTTATATTTAACTATAATAAGCACTTTTAGTCAAAAAGGTAAGGAGGTTTGAAAAGATTAAATAAATAAATATATATATATATATTACTTGAATATTATCTCAGATTATTACCTTTCATCACAAAATATAAAATGCTAGACATATTCAATAAATCACAATAAATAAATAAAACAAATATTTTAATAAAACATACATAATTAGATAAAATCATTTCAAACGAGGAAATACATTAGCAAACAATAAGCTTGAAAACGTCTTCCCCGTCCAAATTTTGGACTGGGTACAAGCCTTAACCATATCGTCTCGTTCTTTTAGAACTTGACTTTTTGGGCTAGTTTTCGATCCTTATAGATTATTAAAAACAATAGTAACGAAGAAATTAAAATCAATATTATATTTGCATTTTAAAATGTAAATTTTCTTGATATTGAAAACTTTTTATGCTTTGTTCTTAATTTAACAAATGAGTGGAACGAAAAATAAGAAAAGTTATTATTTCATTTTATTTCAGTAGAATACGACGGGCTATCGAAAAGTTTTTAACATTATTGAGGAACAACTGGGCGATATCTAATAAAATTTGTTCTACATGATAATTTATACTTGTATAATAACATAATGCAGTGCGTTATTGCTGTCCATACTGATTTATTTAAAGTCAGAAAACCATAGATTGAAATATTGTAAAGTTTTAACTATTATCCCCAGGTTATCGTAAAGATTTAATTATTACTAAAAATAATCGAGATAAAAATTTAATTTTTATTTATGATTCTTAATTGTTTATTACTATTATTTGCTATTCTCTTCGTAGTCACCAACCAAAGTGTACAGCGTTTATTGACCTTTCAAAAGTCATCACAGTGGAATTCAGCACATTGAACATTATCTTCTATACTGCGGGCACTTGGATATACAAATATACCTGAAACAATATTACGTACATAAGGATCCATTAATATGTAGAATAAATTTCATTTAGATTTCCCGGTTATGTCATTGTAATGATTTCAACGTTACAATACCACCTCATGCAGTTAAAAATGTTTTTCGACATTGAAGTACGCTCGCAGAAACCATACTGAATTTACAGAGCATCATACAGCAAGGAAATTATTTTGATTACTAATTGATCTGATGATATAGATGGCCACACACATTCCGACTTAACGCTTGTCGGCGGAATAGTAAGAAAATAATTGTAGCGAGTCTCCAAATTTATGCTTTGTGCACCCTATTCTTTCAATACAACAATAAGCGTTTCAATTTTAGTTGCAAATTTCGTTCATTTTGCACAATTTTAAGCTTTTTTTTAAAATGTTGACTTAACCAAAGACCGACACATTTTCTATATAATATAGCCGGCTAGAGTCTGTCCATTTGATCAAAATGATGGTGTTATGCTTTTAATTACTATACTAAAACAATTGAGATAGAAACTTAATTTTTATTTATTTTCTTAAAACTTCTCCACATAATCACTACTCAAAATCGTGCCACACAATACGCAGAACAAATTTCATTCAGATGTCTCGGTTATTTCTTAGTAGTAAATAAAACTTTACGATACCACTCAAAACCCTCGTATATTAAGCAAATTCAGTTTTTTACTAAATCTAATTTTCTAATAGTCTTATTTAGTGAAGACATATGCTTATTTTTTAATCATTCCAATTTTGGGTGCAGCAAATTTTTCAGCTTAAGAGAATTAAAATAGAATCAACCACGACCGATATTAAAGGGGATTTTCGGTCGGGTCTAAGAATTAAATCCGTCTAGATCGCGGATCGAATCACCGAAGTCGAAGAGGAGTTTTTTGAATAAAATCAAAGAAGCTCAGAGATTTGTTAATCGTGCGTAAAACTGATAATTATTAATTTAACATATTTTAATTGCTGACTTAGTCAATTGCGGAACATGACTTTTAAGAAAAAATGTTTATGTGTCCAGTTACGTTTCCTTATTCACAAATTCACAATTAAATTGACTGCTTTCCAAATAATTTCCTATCATATTTCAGAGAGAGATAAATACGGTCTCTAAATCCGTTAATTGGTGCATATTTATATGTTGATCGATTCTAAGCAATTATTTTAAATGTTTCAATGTAACAAAGTAGTTCAAAATATTTCCCTTATTCATTTCTCACCAAGATATATTTCGTTTATATTGTTTTTAAGTTGAACATGTGATTATATCCAAATCATATTAAGTAGAAATGTAAAAACGATTTATATCATATATAGAACAAATTTTGCTGGAAGAGAAAACTACAAAAAAGTTCTATTTAAAGTTTTGCGAAGAACAGATTTAGCCATCCGAGGTGCGCTTTGATTATAATTATTATTAAGCTACTCAATTAAATTTATAAGAATTAAAATAAACGATGAAATATCGAAAAATCGACAGTAGTAAACTTTTCCAATTTTAAAATGGAAGGAAACGTTAAATTATTAAAATGAATATATTTAAGCTAAATGTATTTAAAATTAAAGCAAACGATTGATTATTGAATTGCCTATTATATCATCTACATGTAATTAAAATTAAAACAAACGATAAACTATTAAATTGAATATTACATCAGCAACATGTAATTAAATTTAAAGCAAACGTTAAATTATTAAACTGAATATATTTAAACTAAATGTATTTAAAATTGAAGCAAAAGATAAATAATTGAAAAAGTAATCAGGTACTCGTAAAGTGATACAACTAAAACAATAGTCTCTTGGGTGGCTAATAACAATAAGATACTCCTATTCCGCATTGTACAAACTTCGTAATCAGAAAATCGTACTCACCAAATACTTAACCACGCAAAAAATATTGTCCTGGTTAATCATTTAGTATTTCGAAAAGTAGGAAGATAACGATTTGGATTGCTATGCATATATACTTATACATATGAAATCTTAAGGCGCAGAATGGGTTTCTTCAAATGTTTGTGAAGATATTTTAATTTTATTCATCATGTAACTTTAAATATAATTCTAATATAATATACTCGTAGGTATCAATGACACATTTTACATATAAACTTCAAAGCTTTAGAACAAAAATAGAAAAGAGCAAGTCCTTGTTTTATTTAAGAAAAGAGAAAAAAATTATTAATTTCATTTTAGTATCCACAAAGAAAAGAAAGGTTTTTTTTACCGTTAAAGTAATGCTAAACTGAGAATGGTCTGTGCTCTACCTGTCTTTTAATGCTTATACGAAATCATTAAATACGCAACTTGACAGTGTGTTACACAACGTATAAAGATCTGCTGACGTACATCTAAAATTTCAATTTTGAATCAATGTATTTAGAAATATTTTTAAGAATAAAATAATAACCATCATTTCCGATAAAAATCTTCTTTAATCGCAGATTTTATTTCTGTAAAATTACATTTAAGTTACAATGAATCGGACATATTTTGCTTTTTACTATTTGATTCGTATATTTATTGTAAGTTTTGACTGATATTTCATTAGAAACCCAAGGGGATATTGTTTTAGTTGGATGACTTTTGGCGTATCAAATCACTTTTGGTGTACCACATAACTTTCCAATGGTTTATCGTTAACTTTAATTTAATTACATGTAGCTGATATAATATTCAATTTACTAACATATAGTTTCCTTAATTTTAATATCAGAAAAGTTTATTTTCCATTTCTGGATATTTCATTTTTTACTTTAATTATTATACTTAATTGAGTAATTTAATAATAATTATAAAAAAGCGCACCTTAGGTAGCTACATCTGTTCTTTATAAAACTTTACATAGAACTTTTTTTATGGATATATTTTAAGTTATTTTAACAGCTATTTGGTTTCTATCAAAAGATGCTTAAGTAATTTTTCTAGATAAAGACTTTTAAAACTGATTTTAAAATATGTATGCTGTTCGCAAGCAACCTCGTAAACTTTACTTGCAAAATCAGTTCTATGTTGCTTCAGATTGCCATTCCTGCCATCTTACACCATTTACATTTAACAAATAATTAGTTTTATTAATCATCGAAAGTGTTTAGCCTTCATAGATTTGATTTACGGTAAAAAAATTCTAAATTAATTTAATATATTCTTTCTTTAGAAATTTTATTAATTTATTCTAACAATTGCTTCTATCCTTCGCGTATTTCTTTTCTTTTTTTGAAAGTAAAGCAAAAGAACTTAGAACAAATATATGTGTTGAGTAACAAAAGACTATAGATTTTTTTAAAAAACTGTGCAAGTGTTCTCTTTGAGTGTGAATAAATGTGTGCATTTTACTACTTGTCAATATATTACATGAACAGCATTTATTGTATAAGGATAAGCACGATGACAGAGTATAATTCTTCGGTTAATATTTACATTTTGATTTCCTTTTACCGAACTTCTTTATTATTAGAAACTTACAGCTAGTAAGAATTCAAAGTACTAAGCATTTCTTAACCTAAAGCTATCTTATGTTTCTAAAACATATAATTATATCAAAATTTTAATGCTAGAGAGAGAGAATTAACTTGAATAAAACTTTTATGAATAAATTAACAAAAGTGTTCGCACGAAGTTTTGTTTTTAAGATATAAGCTAAGACTAAATACGTTATCGTTTTGACTAACAAATTTTTTCTCGTGATGAAACTTGAACCAAAACAAATATCTTGAAATAAATTTACTTTTGAAAATTAGTTACAAATTTAAAAAAAAAATATTTATTAATCTATGCCTCTTCAGACTGCCTCGCAAGTCAATTTAGAATTATGACTGTGTTAGCGGTATGCGATTATTAATTTACAATTCATGTGTTAGTCTTTACATGCCCAGACGTCAATGTTTTCAGGATGTTTGATCTGTCGTAAAACATTTCCTTCAAAGCAGTTTTTCCCACCCGGATGTCTTTTATCTCGTGTATTTCTTCTATTGTTTCCGCCATTCTGTAGCATTTCGCTTCTTTGTGGAGTTAAGTCTTTGTCGCAACCCCAGCTGTTGGGTATCAATTTCTTCGCTGATAAAGCCTGATTGCTTGTGCTTTAGCACTGCTTATCAGGAAGAAGGGATTTAGATGTTTTCTGTAGTAAATCAAATACGACGAATCAAAATTGATTGATCGCATCTCATGCATTTCTCAACTTTGTTTTTCTTGGGTCAGCACATTTCAAATGAAGAATTTCTCGTTGAAAGGAATACTGACAAACTCTTAGATTATGAGTCCTCTAAAATAGTTGTTAAATTATTTAATAGTGATGCACTAGGCATATAAACCTATTTTTGTTGCCATGTTGTGAATTATATATTTCATTGAAAGATTTTTAAAATTCTGTTTCCAAAATGATTAAGTACGCTCGATGGGAACCTTTAAATCAAAATTTCTTTAATTCAACATTAATTATTTTTGCATGCCTGTTTTGTGGGACCAATGTAAAGTTTCTTCGAATTAAAATACAGGGTATTTACATACGAATATTCCTACTTTGAAGAGTTATGGTTCCAAAAATTATGTAGTTGTAAATGTTTTGGTTAAATTAAGTTAAAAATAACTTTTATAAACTTTATAAAATTTTAAATATTTCTTGAGAAACAGGAACACACCAGAAACAGAAACGATATCTAGTTCAGCAATACGTTGGTTGGGTATTAGAGAAGATGAAGACTTCTTTAAGAACCATCTACCGTATTCCCGAATAGTGGATGGGTCTTAGAGAAGAGACTCTCAAAAAACCCCGATTTAACTTCCGAGTTATTTTTCTTTTTTTTTCTGAGGCTATTTAACAGGTAAAGTGTTTCTTGGCCACTATTGGTGAACACTGATAAACTGCAGACACTAAAAAATTATAGCTGTTCAAACTATAACACCTAATAGGATGAAAATAAATCAAAGAATGAATTTTTTTGTCTACTACACATCGTTCGTGTTTCCAGTAGAGTGTGATCAAGTCGAATATATATAATTTTGTAAACTTTAAAGTACTGTTTTTAGTTTAATTCGACCAAAGAATTTACAACTTTTTTGTTTGTAATAAAAGTTCTTCAAAGTTAGGATATTCTTTAGTAAATACCTAGTATTACCTGTGAGCACCCGTAATAAATTTTTAAGTTTCATAGTTTTTTTCCATTAGCCACCGAAGGGGTTATAATTTTAGTTCATCACAAAAGTTGTAGCTGATCACTTTTCAAAATTTATCGTAAAAGTTCTTGCAATAAGTTTGGTGCCTGCTTTCACCAGTAATGAACTTAATTTTCAAAAATATGTAATAACAAATTTCTCCTAATTTTTTCATTGGATAGGAATCAAACGAATATAAAGATTAAATATTTTATTTAAATATCGATTGATGCATTATCTTAAGCCCTGTGTTATCAGAAATAAGAAAAATGAATGAAGTTACTCAGAATTTTAAGACAATTGAAAGGTAGCCAATTTTTTGTATCAAAAGTTTTGAATTACTTGTTTTTAATCTTGCTTCCTTCTTGAAATATTTTGTGGTTAATTTATTTTAATATTGACTCGCTATTATTAACAAATAAATGGCTTTTATAATATATATTTTACATAGTAATATAAAACAAATTCTTAACGCGTTGTATAGAAAAGAGTCCCTCTGGTGAAGAAATCTATTTCTTTGTAATGTATTGCATAGAACAAAATTTTACGAGTTTTGATTATTGTTTTATATATTTTTCTTTGAAAATATGTTAAAAAAATAGATGGATTTCAGTTTCGAATTTTGAAAGAAATATATCCCAGTATTTTTAAAAAAATAACTTAATTGTGACAGATATAGAAAATCAAATGAAAAAAAATTTATAACTTATTATTATTTTATTATTAAATAATCAAAATACAATGGTGAAATTTATACTATTACTCAAAATTTATACAAAACAAAAGATTTTATATGATAAAGCCTTAAACAATTAATGTGTTTATGATGATTTTCGTACTAATAAGAAACTAAAAGCATCTTGTTAACAATGAATATAAATTTTGCTGTTTGTCTTCAAATATTTTCATTTATAAATGTTCAAATTTTTTTAAAAAAATAAATGTTTGCCCGCCATCATTTTTATTATACTTATCAAACTTCACCAAACTCGATATTGTCATTTTCTATTCTATTAACATCAATGTTGCTTAAAAATTATATAATTTATTTCAATATTAAATTAATTATAAATAATTCAGTTATTTAAATTTTTAATTAATTTTGATTTAATTTATGAAGTTTAGATTCAATTCTGAGTAGTTGTTCATAATAAAAATAATATTAACAAATGAAAAAAAATTGTGCTAGACGAAGTTTTGAAAGAGCAAATTTAGGCTCCAAAGTGCAAACTTTTAAAAATAATTATTTAATTATTAAGTTGAGTATTAAAATTAAAGCACAAATGATATAAATATTAGAATTGAGGCTCCCATCTATAGGTCATTTTGATTTCATGAAATTAAAGTTAATACTAAAGAATTTGTACTTCATTCTTTAAATGTAGATTATTTCATCTATTTGAATGTAAGAAAGTGCACACGAAAGAACAAAAAATAGTGACGGTTTCGGCGGAATAACATTTACTGTCCGATTTTTAAAAATATTTTAGAACATTATTACTTTTTTTAATGACTCAATTATTGGTGTGCCGGTATTTAAAAAATATTCTAAGGTATTTTTAAAAATTGGAGGAAAAAGGAATACCTCAGAAATCTTCTTTATTTTTTGCTCTTTCAGGTTCACTTTATTACTTCTAAATATCTGATACACTATAGGTTTGAGGACGGTAGTGGAAATTCTATAGGATTAACATTACGCTTACGAAATCAAAATGGCCGGTAAATGGGAGCCATAAAGAGCTGAATCAGTATACAAAAATATTTCAGTATTTATGAGTTCAAGTGATTATAACAACATACAAATTCATTACTGTACACTAAATACCATTACTGTACAGTAATTTTAAGGTTAAGAAACATTAAAAACTCATTATCATAAAAGTTTGGGCGCCGAGAAATAAGAGTGGGATTGTTACGAAACTTCGCATGAAGGTACGTCAGGCATTATGTTATTCATTAGAAATGAGCGTGATAGTGTAATCTTTGGATTAAAAAGAAAAGAAAAAAAAGCAGTGCACATTTGCGCATATTTAATTTTTTGCAGAGGGACGCTTTTTAACTAGAGATGCCATTACACAGTCATTGGAGACAATATGAGTAGCTATCAAAGTTCGAGAAAGGAATAATCATAGGTATGATGGAAACCGGGTGGTCAGCTCGGCGAGTAGCTCGTCACTTAGACCGTTCTGACTATACTGTGAGGAGATGTTGGGACCAATTGGCAAGAGAGGAGTCTTTTACATGGCGACCAGGCTCAGGACGCTCTCGACAGACCAATAGTCGAGAAGACCGTCATACAATACGACACGCACGCATAGCGCCAACTGTCTCATTATACACCATCCATACATAGGCAACACTTTCACTAAGGGCCTCTGTGACAGTCCGTGCCATCGCAAAACACCTTGCTGAAGGACAGTTGCTATATTACATGAATTACGTGACCCATTACGTGAATTGCCATTGATACCCACTCACCATCGCCTCCGTTTGGACTACAACTGAATGGAATCAGGTTGGCTGTAGCGACGAATCCAGATTCAATTTGGGCAGTGATGACACTCGTGTACGAATTTAGAAATCACGTGGTGAACGTCTCAACTCTGCCTTTGTTGTACAGGGGCACACTGCTTCCACAACTGGTGTGACGCTATGGGTTGCCATCGCATACGATACATGGTCACCTTTAATATAGATCTATGGAACTATGACAGCTCAATGGTGCTTTTGTGACATTCTTCAGTCACATGTGTTGCCCCTTCTGGTAGGGCTCCTAGGAGCCATTTTTCAACTGGACAATGCTCACCCACATACAGCAAGGGTTTCATAAGGCAGCCTCCGCTACATTTCCACCCTTCCCTAGCCTGCTCGATCCCCTGATTTGTCACCGATAGAGCATATCTGAGATAATTTAGGACGGCAATTTGGACAGCATTGCGAGTTTGGTCAAATTAAAGGCGCGTTGACAGCAACTGAGGAATGAGATGTCGCAATATGGGACTTGTATGTCTCAATGTCCGACCATATTACATCATGCTAAAGGTAGACCAACAGGGTGCTAAATCCTCCTTTCATTTGTAATATTTCCTACAGTAAACGATCATTTTGCTTCGATTTTGTGATCACTTACTTACACCAACATTGTACTTACGTATGTATAATTTCGTTTTATTCGGACTACTCTTTCTTAATGAGCAAATTTTATGGTAATGAGTGCATATGTATGTGCAATTTTTCTCTAAGAAGGAAAAAAATATTGATTACGTTGATACTAAAAACCAAAGCTTTCACAGCTTTAAGTATTTTATTTTTTGCTCGATTTTCCGATTTTTGTTGTATCTGAGAACTCCATGTACCTCTACATAATACATTATTCACTTTTAGACTTAGTCGCCATCCCTGTTTACTCTGACGGCAAACCCGTCAGAGAAGAGCTCCGGAGGTCGTTTTCGACACCATACTTTAATAACAGCTTTCATTTCATCGTCGGTACGAAAGTCCCTCAAGGTACTTTTTTATTTTTGGAAAGAGGTGAAATTCGAAAGGTCGGGGGCAACGACGCATCGCGGCATCAACCTCATCTCCATGTGGGTTGCCCTCTGCCTCAGTTCTTTGCACATGATCGACGATTAAAAAAAAATAAGGGAATAAACGCATTACATTGAATACACAAGTGGCTTTCAGGTTCAACAAGACATTCGAAAACTGGTTAACAAATAAAGTTATGGCCATAAGGACATTACTTTTGAAACAAGCCTCGTATAAATTTTCGTGCTATAATATTTAAATTGGGAAATCTACTTCGCTTTACAATGTAGAAAACATAATTTAGAAACGTATTTTACATAAGATTGATTTTTTTTGCATAGGGCAGAGTGGCATAATAAAATACTACACTTATATCTATACAAAAATGAAGTCAAAATATGATGTGAATTCTGAGGGAATTTTTAATTTGAACCCCCCATCCCGAATTTGAATTTTATTCATTAACACTTGTTGAAACGATTGCCTCCAGCATGCGAGGTGTAACTATTAAATAACGTGACTGACGTTGTAAACATTTTGTTTTGATATCACACATACTTACTTATTTTCACTTTCAATATACAGCCATCTTCTATCTCTACAAAGATTCATGCGAATCTTCCATCGTTCGAAAAAGTCCTGGAACTTATTTTCCTTCAACTTCTTCAGGACGTGTGCTGTTTCTCTTTCACAGTTTCATTGGATTCAAATCGTGTTCTTTTTTACGTAAATTCCACCTTAAGAAATAGATAGAAGTCGCATGGCGGAGGATCCCGCCAATAATAACACTGGGTTGCTGTACTCGGCTAGAAACCTCTTGACAGAAACTGTGGAATGGGCCGGTGCTTTGTCTTGGTGGAAAAGTTTACCGTACGGATTCTGTGTCAATTCCTACAGTATCCGTAATCGCACGAATACTTAATCAATGGTCAGATCGAATCAGGTGACCGATTTGTTCAATATTGTCATTCGCTGTTGTCGTGGGAGGGCGACCAGGGGGCGGATCACCTTTAATGACTTCTGGGCCATCTTGAAAATGCTTAAACCACTCAAAACCATGTGTATACGGTAAACATTCATTGGCACACCCTTTTTTCAATAATTTTCAGTACCTTTCCCCCCAAATTTCGTGGGAAATTTCACAACAATTCATTACTCACTTATCATTTTCCGGGCGAAACAACAAAAAGAAAATGCGAATGAAGGCTACGGTTATACGGATTTGTTTACAGAAGCTAAGGACATTGTATTTAGAAGAAAAGGCTTCACGCTAGACAGCTGGCGTATGATCAATACGTACTTCTTCAGTAGCATAGTCAGTGTTGTAACTTAATAGCCATACTTCGCTTCATACCTTAGGTATCATTATCAAGCGAAAAAAAAGACATTTTTCTGACTGTATCTAGCGTTGGAATTTCAAAATTACCGAAAATATAAGACAGTAAAAATATGATATACTGGAAAGTGTTTCAATTAAAAAAAAATTCGAATCGACTATCTAATACTTCTTGTCGTAATCTACTTTTCGGCGTTCGAAATAGGCTTAGACCCATCTCAGTTTCTTGATTTCTAACAGCGTGTAGAACAAGCTTATATCAGTACCTTATCAGTGGAAACAAAAAGCGCTTTCTAAACATTATCTGTAGTGATTTATAATCCTACTTTTTTTGACGATAAAGTGCCACCTGAGAAGGAGTGCCGCAGTGACACACCTGTCCAAACGATTCTCCCACAATCTTTTGAAGGTTTCCTTCGCATTCTTCTGTTCTTTGGATATTTGTGTTTGTTATTACTCACGCTTGGGAAAAAAGGTCTATGGTGAATCGAGCTATTTGTTTACAGTTTTTCCTCTCTATTAACATAGTAATATATTTTTATTACGAGTGTATTTTGAGAATGAGTATGAATATAAACTTTAAAGAAATGTTGTTCATAATTATGCAAAACTGCAACTTTATGATACGAAGTTTAATGCATCGTTTAACGAGTTTTTAGTTTCACGTTTTAGATGCTTTTTGTGAAGACTGTATAAAGTACTTCACGTGCTACCCTAGTTAAATTACGAGGATCATTCGATAAGTCTATGAGATGGTACTCGTATCATCGAAAATGGTTTGTTTTTAGTAAGCATCGTGATTCTTTAGACAGCTGTCAAATTTTCAGTTACTTGTATTCGAGATCATCATGCTTTTCGCACCTAAAAAATTCTTCGTCATAATTTGTCCGCCCATAAGACTACTTTTGCATTTTTATTTTTGGAAAAGATTCACTGGAAGCAACCCAACGTCTTAATTTTTGCTTCATTTCAGGTATATAACGATGAATTCAAGTCTTACCGATGGTGACAACACAACGCGGCACAATCATATTTTGTTTTGACAGCAATTGACTATCAAATCAAAACTTACTTATGAATCAATGTCAAATTTGTTTCGGTCCCTTTTAACAGATCGTACCACCCAGTGGTAACAACAATTTACCTTAATGATGCCATCTGTCTTCAAGTACAAGTACTTCTTGAACCGCTCTCGTGTGAAATCACACGAAAAAATATACTTCATATAATTGCGTTCAAAAAATTCAAAATAATGTTTCCACTCTTTGTTGTAGAATTGGGAAACGCTATATACCTCAACATTTTTCGCTTTCAGCTATTCCAGTATCCTAAATCCAAACCTTCTGCTAGCCATCTTTTGAAAAGAAAGCCTTGTATGAAACCAGAATGTATCAAAAATTCAATTTCGCTAAGAATTTTTCTGCTCTGGTTTTCTACCGTCATGGGGAATCAAATAAGTGGGTACACATTTTTCAAAAACACCACACTATGTGGATTTATCGGATACTACATCAGGGCAAGAGGAAAGTTGGTCAGAGAAAGAAACATCCACTTCAGAATCTAATTTTACTTCCCCGGATCGGAAACCGTGCCCCAAAGCGATGCAGAAGTTGAGAGCAGAGTTAAGAATGAGATTTTGAAATAAATGTTCCAGAGCCCTATGTTTTATGTAACTGTGATTCCTTTTCCCGAAAAATAAAAACAATCGGTGCATTATTTCTGTGTTGCACGGAGTGTTATGAAATATTACTTCCCAAAACCAATTTTGATATGAAACGGATGAAAACATTCAAACATTCCAAACAGCACATAAATTTATTTAAAATATACATTATTGTTTGGATTTGTGTTTTTAAATAATTAATTTTAACTCATAATCTTACTGTGTAAAGGTTAATTAATATTAAAAAAAATCCGAGTACACATTATGAATGAATTGATTGGTTTTATTGACGTCGCACTAGACGCCACACGAGGCTATTGGCGACAGACCTCGTCATTTTGAATGACTTTTCAAGTGACGAGGACGACACCTGAGCTGGAACCCTTCTCTCCTAACTTCTACTCCACATTGTGATTCCTCCAAATGGAGGACTTTGTGAGCCATGATAGATATTAATTACATCATCCCACGGTGGGTCTTTAGTGGTATCAAGGCTCGAACCCATGACTCGACGAAATCCACCGGCCTTAAGTTCACAACCATCAACATTAGGCTACAGCGGTTTTACATTATGAATGATAAAAATAGCTTTGTAAGATAAATTTCCTACTTTTAAAAAAACAATTCTATCATAATACGCTTACAGGGAATACGAAAAAAGCTATTCAATTTTTAACAATGTTATTAATGTAAACGAATTCAGTTAAAAAGGCTAAAAAATTGAATAGGATTTTTGCAAAATAAACAGTTGTTTACCACTGTGTCTCGTACATAATTTAAATACATTGTGCACTTTTAGCTCCTAATCTAGCTGAATTTTTATTCATTGTTCATTGAAATTCCTTTGACAACATGCGTTATAATTATAATTTACTTGTTACTAAATATACAATAAAATATATTACATAGTATTTTACATACATGTAAATTGCACTCGATGACCAAATTAGAAAATCTGTAACGGAGATCTCAAAAATATTTCCCTTCATTTGCTCTTCACGGAATTTCTATGATGTTTGATTCGAAAATCTCGACTCGTGAATCATGTAACAGCCTTAATATACAAAGAAGTGTATAAAAAATGCACATGGGAGATTAATGAGAGGGTCAAAAGTAGGAGGGTGTGAGTAGTATTAATAGAAAGGGAGAGATCGGAAAGTTTGATAGTGGGGTCTGATGTATTCTTACGCTGAGAACTTTTAAATTCTTTAATTGAGGACGCATGAGTTTTGAATGTTTTGCTCCCTATTCGTAATTATCATATTAATTTTTGATTAATCTTAAAAAATAAAATTAAGTTAAAGATTTTATAATGCTCCTTTATCGCAATTTCCCTTTTAACTAATACTTTGAGGACATTTATGATATTGTTTCAATTGAAAATTTCTCCCAATAAATTAAACGTGACTTATATAGATTGGATTGTAGTTAATGAAATATAATGAAAACAATTGAGAGAAATTATACTTTAGCAGTGAAGCTCTTATAGTAAATGATAAAGATAGCCAGCTGAAGTTATCAAGTAAAACATCTTTATTAGATCTGTGTTAAGCAAGGAGCTTCAGGAGCGAATCAAGATAGAATCTACGAAGTATCAGGCACGCGATCTCTCATCTTTAGTTCTTCTAAGGATTCGACCCCAACTGGCTAGGTAAAGGAAATATTGATTTATTATTTTAAGCATTATTTCAGATGACCTACAATCTGACTGCCTGAATATTTTGACTGTTTTCTTAGTGATTGAACATTAAAAGAGTTAAAAATGGATAAAATATTTAGTAATGAAGCTGTCGTGTTTCTAATATTAATACTATTCTTAGAACTAAGAGTTGAAATAAATACCTAACAGGTATAAAATTAAGAAAAAGCCATTTTGATTTACCAACAACTCAATAAGTCTATTAATCTTCGTATGGAGTTATATTCAAAATACAAGTATTCTTTTTACATTACATGCTAGATTTTACATACAAGCTACATACTAGTTTTTTTCAAACATTATTCCTTATTTTTCTATGAATGTTGTAGTCTTTCGATACATTGCAAAGGAAATTGTAATTTCATCTAAGACATACTTCGTATTGGTATTTTTTTATCTGTATTTGGAACTTTCCCTTACATTACTGTCAATGAAAATCTCATTTTCAACTTAAATGACAACCTGGAATTCAATCTCGCATCCTTTATCCGATTCTTTCGTGCCAGGCATCACTTTGATTTTAAACTAATTAAGCAAGATCAAATTAGTCTGATTCTAATTCTTTTCTATTCTGAAAGCCATTTTATTCTACCTTCTGCTTTTGATTACTCAAAAAGGGATTTCGAAGTTCATTAAGAAACGCTTAGAGTGCCATTGATTCTTATAAAATTCGAAGGAACGGACTTGGTTTTGTTTTGGACAAAAAAACAAGACACAGAGATTCGCAGGTATAGGGTAATGCAGTGGATTCTTTCGAAAAGAAAAAAAAATAGGGGGTACACTAGTCCAAAATGATTAGTAAAAGTATGTTAGGAGAATAGTAATAGAAAAATAATATTTACCCGTGCCTTTTTAAATGTAACATAAACGTGATAATAATTGTTTAATTATTTTAGGGTAGTAAAACCCCTGAAACACTGCTCCAGAAAACTCTTGGGTTCAAAATTCAAAACACGGGGAAAAAAAAAAAAACCTTGAAAAACAGTACAGTACTCCCTCTACAGTCCTGCACTTCATTGTTCGGCCCTGCTAGCAATACAATATTCTTACATAGGCTGATAAGTCAGAGAAAATTGTTTCATGATTCATATTGCAATGGTATCATTATAGGCTATCAACTCAAAACAGTACATTTTTTTGAAGCTTTAGTTATTTTGGGAAGTTAAGGCTCCCATCTACCCGCCATTTTGATTTAGTGAACTTAATGTTAATCCTTTGGAATTTCGACCTTAATTCTAAAATCTTTACTATTTAATCTATTTGAATGCAATAAAATGCATCTTCAAGGGCAAAAGCATAATGATGGCTTCTGTGGAATTACTTTCCCCCTCCGATTCTTAAAAAATATTTTAATTCCGCCCATGTGACCACAGATGCACCATCTCAACATATGACCATGTGGCTGCCACCTATATTTGTTTAATAAAGTTGTAGAACGAAAAGTGTAAGCAATTTTTGACTTACCCTACTAAATATGACAAAAGGTGAAGAGAGGACCAAGAAATCTCAAAGAATTCTGGAACCTTTTGGATTTGACTGGATTGCTTATTAACATTTCACTCAGAAGCAACACAAGGGCTATGGGCGGAATGTTTAGTACAAGAACAAAAAAATAGCATTCGAGCTTTGTTGCAGAAATAACATGTATAACAAATTACTCAAAAGATGCTAAATGACATAATAGAAAAAACTTTAAATCATTTAAATTGTATTGTAAAAAAATATTGGAGAGCTCTTTGGCTAATGACATAATGTTCAATGGCCTGGCATTTCCAAGATGAATTTTTACTGTTTTACTGATAAGAAATAAAGATTCAACTGCACAAGTAAACAGCTCAATCAACCGAACTAAGTCCAGCATCAGAAGGGTATGTTCCGAAAACAGTTCTATTCTTTATAATAGAAAAAATGATTACGACAGGTTCTTATAGTCTTGAAGAAGCGAAAAACACTATCGAAATATAGTAAATAATTACGAAAGATGAATTCTTACTTACAGGGAAATAAAACAGTTTCTACTTCATAAGATGACAACTTCATAAGCGAATAATTCAGCAAAAGAAGAATAGATAATAAGAACTCTCTCCTTTCAAATAGTAGAAGCGAATACCTCTCCTTCTAATAATCTTGGGCAATTTATTAAAAATCAGCGAAATACAGTAAGGAAATCCAAAGGGAGGAAGATCAACTATGAGGAAAAATCAAAATAGATTCACCGACTCAAGTAGAATTAACGAATCAATTAACAACAAAAACGAAACGAAAGAAGAAAGGAATCCGGGAAGCATTGCTAACTTACTGCTGAATAATTATTATTAATACAGATGTAAATACCGGGAAAAATAATTAAAAGGACACAGCTGTGCCAAAAATTCAAAAGAAAGGACAAGTGGCAATATACGTCCAGACACCAAGTTCAGTCGTTTTTGCCAACAATGTATGAGCGGCATTTATGCCTAACATGACAACTGACATACATGAAATTTGACATAAATGTCTAATCCCCCCCCCAAAAAAAAAAAAAAAAAAAAAATCAAAAGGGTGTAGTAAGAACATGTACCGCAACAACTCCAAAAGGATGTTAAACCTAGATTTCCCGAACTTGCCAATTCATGAAGATGGAATTGGATGGAATTGATGGATGGGAGAAATGGATCGAACAAGCAAGCTCAATAAGACCTAATATGTCAGGACTTTAACAAAAAGAACACAAAAAGCGCCACAAATAAGAAATAAATTCAATATTTCAATGAGAAAGGTAAAAAATCCCGTTTATATGAACTTGAATTTCTTTTTCAAAATAGAAGATTTTTTTTAAAAATTAAAAAAATACAGTAGAATTTTTTTTGTTGTTAAAACTGCTTAAAAAGTGCTATATTTATTTTTCTTAAATATTTTAGCAATTTTTAGGAAATGCTTTTGAATTATTAAATGTTGAACACTGATTTTTGTTTATCCACTTAACCCCGACCATCGCTGGGGCAGCGGGTCTGCTCACATGCGCACAGCAGTCGATCCCGACTGAAATTTCTCCAATATTTTCATTCAAAGATGAATCTGACGTAAATTTGCAAATCGGATAATATCTTTTGTGATATTGTATTTCAAAATTGAACCAAAAATTTGCAAATATAGCTCACCATGCACGTAAAAAAATTGGTCTGTTAAGTGGTTAAACGTTTGGTTGAAAAGCAGTTTAACTTCCTCCTTTGCGACCCAAAAAATTTTTTTTGCGATTCATTCTTTCACTTGGCACTTTACACTATTCGTTCAAAATTCGTCAATTTATTGATTTTCAAAATTACGCCAAGGGGAGAGGGAGGTTCAACTGTCTTTCAAACAAATGTTCTTGTAGATTTGTACACACACACAACTATGTATTTATGTTCAAATGTAAGTTATGTGTTCAAGTTTCAAGCGATATATTTGCTCCCATCGCAAAAACATATACATCTAATTTATTACAAGGTTTTAAAATAATACGGGGTGCAAAAATAATGATAAAATCCTAATTTAGTCCATGCCTTGGCGACGGGATATATAAATGGCAATATATCGGGCCAAAATTCGTTGCAAAATTGGGTGCATCATTACAAGATTTTCCAATTCAGCGCATTTGTCGCGCATTTAAGAATAATTTTGCTTTTTTTTTCGCCAATACGAGGGCTAAAATAGGATCCAACCGAAAAATTAGCCTTTATTTTTTTGCACAAATGAATTACCCTAAAACGTTTTAAGATCACTCATTAATTCGGCACAGTTCTTGTATTAAGAGTTTACGAAAATAGTTGGTGTATACAAAATCTCTTGAATTAAGATGACACCTAAGTTTAGTTGTTCAAATGTTATCCTTTTGGGAATGTGAATACTAGCAAGTGGAATATACTCACTGTTCTTCAGACTTTGATGAAACTGCGCTCTAATGACCCTCTAGAAAATTAATAGCTGAGTAGAGAAGACTCCGGAAGAAATGTAGTTTCGAAAGAAGAGGCTGAGCCGAACGAAAAAAAGAACATTATAAAAAATAATTGCCTCAAAAAACTTCGGAAAGTAAATTTGTACTCAAAACGCATCATCACCAAATGAGGTTCTCCTTCGAGTTGAAGTTTAGAGAATCTCATAAATCTTTCTTCCAAAGAGCAGTGATTTTTTTTTATTTATCTCGTCGTAAGCAAATGCGTTTATTGCAAACAAGTGGAGACGAATAATTAATTAATATTGTTGCAAGAAATTTTAATCTAGAGTTTTTCTTTCTTGAGATATGCGTTCTCTCATGATTTTACTTAAGTCATTAACTGAAACATGCATGAACTAGAAAATGTTTGATGTATAATGTTAAATGTATATAAAAGTTATAAATCTTAAATGCTCAAATGTTATAAAATGTTAAACATATGTACACATTCATAATACTTTACAATGGTTGAATTTTTTAACACCTTTTTGCGCGTCTTTTTAAATTAAATATACTTTTGATTTTTTCATTGCATAGTTTTTGAAAATTAGAAACGCCTCTTCCTTGTGCATGAACAAATAGTATCTTACTTTCGATGTTTCGAGGGGTTTGTTTCCATGTAAAAAATAGTTTCGTGAATATTCGAAAATGTGAAATCTGATTTTAAATAGTTTTCTTTCTGAAGAATGCTTACGATGAAAATGTCTTATCAAATGGAAGTGTGGATTCAGTGAAGTGTATAGGTTTTGTGTCCTTGTGTGCTTACATTTGCGTATCTTTTTTTTTTATTTATGTATATATGTGGGCGGGAGTGTGTGTGAGAGTGAATGTTTATGTGTCCGTCGTAAAAAGCATTTTAAAATTCAGAATGAAAAATCCGAAAAAAAAATTTAAAACAAAAAGTCGTCCCGTCTTTTTTTTTTTTTTTTTTTTTTGTTGTGTGAATGCGTGTGTGAGTGAATGTGGTTTTTTTTCATATATATTTTTTTCTTCACGCATAAAATTGCGTAATTTTAAATTTTTTTTATGTATGAATGTGGGTGGGTGGGAGGGAGTATTCGTTTGATTGGTATATTCTTTTTCGTGTTGCGTGATGTGTTGTTTGAATTGCAATTTCGTTCATTCCAAAAAATTTTTAAAAAGTTCGCTCTAGAAAAATTTATAATATTAATATGTGTGTGTACAATATATTTTTGATTCTGTTCCTTTTTTTTTTTAACAAAAAATGAGTTTTTTAATTGCTCCTGTTTATAAAAATGACATTCGTAACCTGTGTAATTTGTGGCGTTTTTTGATATGTTTATGTGTTTTGCAATTGTGTCTATTGTATTATAATAAATGTATGTTTTCGAAAGTTGCTATGTTTTTTATTTTTGAAAACATGAACAATTTTTAAACATTACCAAAAAATTTAGGCTGAGGTAAGCAATTGTAGAACATCTACTGGTGTTTGTAGGCATTAATATAAAATATTCAAAGATAATTGTGTGTGTGTGTGTGGAATTGAAGCAATTTTAAAGTTTTTCGTTTCTGATACAATTACTTACAAAATTTTATGGTTTCATAATCGGCAATTTTAACATCAAATCATTAAGAAATCTGAAGCGAATTTCGAACAAAATTTCTTTTAGGTTCGCATTATTATCACCCAAATTTCGTGAATCTTCGCCTTCCTAATTTTGCGGTGCGTCGAGCACAAACACTTCCCTTTTTGAACATAAATAATAAAGCCTGAAACAAAACGTAATGTTTCTTTATTTTTAATGATCGTGAAAAGTCAAATCGCTATAAGAAATTCATAACAATGCACATCTTTTGAGCAAATCATTTGGGAAACAATTGTTGCATCAGCTAATAAACACGGAAAAAACCGTGAAAAGGGAGGAAGGTCGAAAAATATCAACAAAAAAAAATTTGAAAATGTGTTTGGATTCACTATACTTAAGGTTTCTTCTGCACATCAACGAAGCTTCCTAAAAATTTGGGGTCATTGGATTAATGGTGTGATTTTGTATAAAAGATTAATAAAAAAAACCACCAGAATTTCAAATTTAGATATAACATATATATTATTTTTACGAGTATGAATATAGTCTGGTTTTCTGTGTAAGTCTTTTCAGTATCATCTATTATAATATTATGGAGAATGAAATTTAATCCAGTGCGTAAGCTGCATGCACGAGCGAGAAAGACGGATAATGAAAGTCAAAATAGAATATATAGAGACACGGGACAAGTGGTTCCATGGGGTGTAATGTTTAGCACGCTGGACTTTGAATCCAGGGATCCAGGAATCCAGATTACACCGAGTTCTAATCTCGGTGTAATCTGGTTGTTTTCCCCCTTTGGCTTTAATTTCATATTTAAGAAATAATATTCAAGAAAATATATCAAAAAAGAAAATATGTTTTAAAGAGTTTCTAACGTCTGCATGCATCGATTTAGAAATATCTGCAGTTTATATCTGGATAAACTAACTCTGATGAAACGCTTCATTAAGGTCTTGAAGGTGTAGAATGTACTTAATAAATCTATATTAGTGTATAGTGTGAAATTTAGAAAATAACGGTAATTATTGATATTAGATTATTTTTAACCTTTTACGCTTTTTCTTACGTCTGAATAATTTCGAAACTCTTGCTAATTGTCTTAAAAGTGTAAAGAGTCTCCGAGCATAATTCAGCACACTATTGTTTTCAATATACTCAAGCATTTAACATTAAGGTATATGCAGATAAGGTATTATAAGTCAGTACTCTTTAGCTGTTAAACGAAGATACTCATCAAATGTGCCAAAGAGTAGTTAGAAGTAATTGTTTCTATAACAGTTTAAGATCGATGTAAATTTGTAAGTTCTAATTTAGAGCCTAATTTGCCTATCCACTTATAAATCTTAGCACTCTTTTTTAATCTGTGATACATGATTTACTAGTCTTTTATGAATATAACACATTTAACACAACGAAGTGCTATTTATTAGTGGAATTATTATATCATATCTTCCTTTTCTGCAGTTTGTTTTAATTTCTCTCAATTCATTATTTAATTCAATCCCTTAAAGAGGCATTTTCTGATACCTTCATGTAAAAAGATGTTCATGTTTATGGAAAAGAAAACAAAGAATGTGTGGGGGGGAAATATTTTAAACCCGGATGTTACTTTCATAGCATTTCTAGATTATTCTACCATAAAAAAAATCATTTGTATTCAACTGTCTGAAATGAGTCTTCGTTGAAAGTGGTGTATTAAAAAGTTTTCGAAGATTATTTATATTTAAGTCAACAATTAGTTTTGAATCTCTTGTACGTGCTCCCAGTACTGGCAAACATAATAGGAGCGTAAAAGTTTCGTATTCAGTTGTAGCATCGAAGTTGTTATTTATGAAAATCAAATTAAAAAGGCCCGCAGGTGGCTCTATGGTGTAATGGTTAGCACGCTGGACTTGGAATCCAGTGATCCGAGTTCAAATCTAGGTGGAACTTGGTACTTATTTTTTCTACTTCAGTTACCCTTTTTAAAGGTTTATTATAAAAGGAATTGATATACATCTACGGAAAATAAAGTTTTGGAAAAATTTCCGAGTTTCTAAAAATTTTGTGTTTTGTTTTCTTTAATTTTATATTTCCTCAATTTCTCGGTGATTAATTTATACCTCTAGTACATTAAAATGTTTTGAATTGTCTAATCGCCATGTACAATGGATCTTGATACATCCTTATTCGTAATGAAATTATTCTTTAAAGCAGTACAATCAGATTCGGCTCTTGCACCATAAATTTAAATTACTTTTATCCAAATCTCACATTTTGTAAAGCAGGAGTATCTATTAAAAATTTGCAGAACTTTTTATTCTAGTTTCTTGCACTTCCTCATTAGGAATTCTGAGGCATCGTCGCATGCCTTCAAGGATGCATATGTTCTTTTATAATAATGGGGTCCTTCATTGTTTTCGATATATTCGATAGTTACCAGTTTCACATTATTGTAGACGGCCACGGTACCCGAGTTGTCATGGTCGCGAAGTCATGGGAGGCACTGTTTATGTTTAGTCGTGGATGCGACGAGTTATGCACGTTAAATCTGTGCAGGATGAATGTACTCACATTGGGAAGGTGTGGAAGATTAGAAATTTGGATACGAGGTCCGGTGTCTTCTTCGTTATTTGACCGAGGTTTAAAATTACGAGGTCCGGTGTCTTCTTCGTCAATTGTCCGAGGTTTAAAATTACGTCACCAATATTTCTCGTGTTCGTAAAGTAGGATTGTTAATAAGCAATCGAAACATCACTGTTGCAATCAGTAATCTTCATAGTACTAATTCTTATTAATGTTAGCAACGACTGTGTTTATGTTTCTCTGGATACCATAGCATCCATACATTCGTGACACTCTTGAAAAGGGTGTCATTCTTTAAAAAGGGTAATTATTTGTTGTTTTTAATATATTACAGATATGTTTTTCTTAGTTTACGATTTACCTAATGTAAACACACACACACATATATATTTATACATATGTATTTTATATATATATATATATATATATATATATATATATATATATATATCTGTTTGTGTGTGTGCGTACGTGTAAGCGATTCTTATGTTATTGTGTAAATGATGGCCAAAAGCACAAAACATTTAGACTTTTTTTTACAACATTTAACATGATCATTTAAACACATTTAACCAAACATTCGTGCGAACATAAAACAATCAATGCATTTCTACACTGTCAACAACTAAACATATTGTTTACAACGTCAGCCTTCTCTTTTCGCTGGCTCGTTGCCGTCTACCTCGCCAAGTTATAATCTTGTGTGACGTAACGTAGAACTAGCGTCCTCTATAGTATCGCAATCGGAGTTTATTTCAGTTTTACATTTTCGGCCGTCTTGGGAAAATGTGACCTCTCCGTCCTAATTCCAATTGTAGGAATTCTTCAAGATTTATATATGCAAAAGGGTACATTTACGTCTCAACCTAAAAAAATAACGCTGAAAAGAGAAAAAAATTAAAAGCAGTAACAAAGCACAATAAGTAAATACTTTCATCGTCTTTGGAGTATTATCGTCTTACTTTGTTATCGGCTTCTTTTTAGCTAACCTCTTCAAAAGCACACATAAAGCAGTAATATTTGGAGAAAAATAGTCATAAATGAGGAGAATGACAAATCGACTGGAAAAAAGTCATAATCGGTGGACACAGTCGAATAAATGAATAGGATATTTTACGTTACGAACCTTCATTTTATAAATTCTGCACAAGTTGTTGTATTGTTTGGTCCTTCATGTTCTCCTTCTTTTGAAACTTCATTTGCGTCATTACCTCTAATTTTAATAATTTTGTATGACCCTAAATATTTCAGTTTAAGCTTAAGATGTGGTTCGAATTGAGGACGTTTTACAGCAACTAACTCACCTAATTTATAGCAATGAGGCGTTCGCCTTCGTAAGTTGTACGTCTTTTTATTCTGCTCTTGAACTTTGAATATTTGTTTTTTAGCATCTTTTTGTAGATCGTTACGATGTTTTTTCAAAATTAGCTTGGAATTCGGCTTCAATAATTTCTTTCAATTTATCAGAATGTTTCGCATTCATTTTGGTACCGAGTAACAATTTAAAAAGAATAGTATCTATGCTTCTTTGATAAGTTGAATTAATAGTTTGTTCCAACCCATTAATATGCTTATACCAATGCGAAGTATTTTTAAGAGATAGTTTTGAAAGAATGGGAATGATAATTTGATTTAACGTTCAACTTGTCCATTATCTCATGGAAGACTTATTGTAATTAGATGATGATGTATATTTTCTTTACAACGATATTCTTCAAATTCTTTTGACGTAAAGTCAGTGCCACGATAGGAAATTATTCTTATTGAACTTCCAAACGTAATTTTTTGCGTTTCCAGTTTAGATATAACTTCAGCTGAGGATGTCATTTTCGTGGGATATAACCAGATGAATTTTGTAAAACCATCAATAATCGCCATAATATGTTTATAGTTTTGTAGTACTTTCTAAGGATCCTAGACGATCTATGTGATACGTATGTAAAGATGAATCCTCTTTACGAATTGGAAGAAGAAATCATCTCGTTTTTCCTTTTTACGGTTAACTAAGATAAAACGCACACAATTAGCTATTATTCTTTCAATCTTTTATTTTAATTTATGAATAAAATAATGATCTTCTAAGTGTTAACTCCTATGCGTCCCTTTTCATGAGTATTTTATTTATTTCAAATTATTTGCTTTCAGGTACAACTATTACTTCTTTACCGTCAACAAACTTATAGAGAATTCCATTACGTTCGTAATAGTCTTCTTAATTGAAAATTTTCAAAAAGTCATTAGTTATTTTTATTTCACTGTCCTTGTTCTGGGTTATTTTCAGTTTAGGTAATATATTTTCCTTAGAAATACAAAACATATTAACAGCCATAATTAAACATATAACTACTTAGAGCATCATCATGAGATATTTTTGAAACTAGATAGGTGTTCTTTTACATAATTAAATTACTCTTGTAATAACGCTCATTGAGCAACTCGAGTAGACAAGTCTCGTTTACCCACAGTTTTCTGAAATACTAAACAGTTTGTTATAATTTTAAAGGGTATCTCTAATAAATAAATTCGGAATTTCTTAATAGCTTCCATGACAGCGAGAACCTTGATTTCGTAACTGGAGTACTTCTTTTCTGCGTCTGTGGTCTTTCTACTCATGTAATATGTAGGAGGAAAACTATTATCATTTGGAGACCTTTGTAATAAAATTGCACTATATCCATCCAGGCTAGCAACCGTATGTAATTCCGTTTCATAATTTGGACTATATTTTGCCAAAACAGGTTCCTGAGAGAGTAACATTTTAAAAGATTTATTTTATTTTAAATAACTCTTAATTTTTAAATAACCCGTCTACTGACCATTTTGATTTTTTAAAAATATTATTAATCCTATGGAGTTTCGACTTTAATTCTTATATCTTTACTATTTGAATACAATAAAAAAGCACCCGAGAGAGGAAAAAAAAAGGGGGGAGGGGGGCTTCTGCGGAATCACTTTTTTCCTCCGATTCTTAAAAATATTTTTATTCATATTTTAATGATTCATTTGAAAATTTTGCGGTCTTTGAAAACATTCCAAATATTTACAAAAATCGAGGAGAAAATGTAATTCTGCAGAAACTTTCATTATTTTTTGCTCTTTCAGATCTATTTTATTGCAATCAAATAGATCAAATGGTAAAGATTTGAGAACGGTAGTCGAAATTCCATGGCATTAACATTACGTCCACGATATCAAAATTTCCAGTTGATGGAAGTCTTATAAGAACTCGGCATCAAGAATAATAAAAAAAAAAATAATTAAATTATTTCATTCAAAGATTTATGTCAAGATTTTTTTGTAAAAATAATTTCTGTACACATATTGAAAATTGCTTTCACCATTAGAAATGCTTTCTCTTAGAAATGACATTCCCCCCTTTAAATTAAAAAGAAGAAAAAAAAAAAAAACTAGCCATTTATTTCCAGCATTTTTAATGATTGATTCAATAGTTATTGACTTTGCAGCATTTCTGTTTATATAATGGTTATTTTTTTTTGCTTTAGTATTAGTTCAACATAAAAGTAAAACGATTTCTTATGCTTCTGTTAAGCTCTCAAAATAAATAAAAAGAGGGAATTGAATTGATTTCTACTTCAGAAAAAATCCCTTTAGTCTCATTATCAAAATTTTCAAAGTTTTTACTAAGATGGCCCAAAAAGTAACAGTTTTTAGTAATAGATGACATTGTCAAGACAAATTGGTGTTATCATTGTGTGTTTCCACCTATTAGAGGTCGCATAGCCTAGTGGTCAAGGTCGCAAACTCGTGGCCCGTTCTTTGCTTCGTATCGTGGATTCAAATCCAGATGCCACTCAAGACCCGCTGTATAGTGAGGTTGATGCGCATTAAATGTGTCGAGATGCTAATTCCAACCGTTGGTATGGTGTAAAAGTTTAGAAAGGGTGGTTTCAGCTCAGGTGTCATCCTCGTCACTTGGACCGAGGTTCAATATTACGAGGTCCGTCGCCAATAGCTCTAGTGTTGGCTCTCAGTAAGACGTTAATAAACAATCATTCAAGTACATATGTTAAAATACACTAAGACAAATTTGACATTGAATCATAGGTTACTTTTGATTTGGTCGCCATTTATTGCCAAATTAATATTTGATTGGTTCCTCGTCGATTGTCGGTAGAACCTGGCTTCATGCTGATATACCGGAAACCAACCAACAATCAAAACAATGGTTTGGTTACTGTGACTGCTCCAAAGCAGGTAGTGGCCTCGGTAGTCTAGGGAATATGGAATCGGAATCGTGGCCGGAGGTTTTCTTCGAATCGTAGTTTAATCTAAGATTCCACCAATCACACGCCATGTAGCTGGGGCTAATGCACGTTAAATCTGTCAGGGCTCAGAGTTTTCTCATTGGCGTGGTGGGGAAATTACGAGAGGGTGTACCAATTCATATGTCGTCCTCGTCACTTGACCGAGGTTCAAAATTACGAGGTCCGTCGCCAGCAGCCTTCGTGTTTCTTCTTGTGCGACGTTAATAAAACCAACCAACCAAAGCAGGTGAAAACGGACGGAAAGGTTATAGAGACATCTTTTTGGAATATGAAGGAATCCATACTCTTGAACCTTTTTTTTTTTTAAAAAAAAAAAGGAAAACTGAAAGGAGAATGCAGTAATGTGAATTATCACATTACACACACGCATACATATATTTAAGGAGTTGCAAACTTCTTTCAATTTATAATAATGTAATCACTATAATAGCAATCCATTATCAAATTTGAACATCTGTATAAATGTAGCGAATTTAGATATCACAACTGAAGTTACACAATCGCGAGTATTAGTGAAAAAGATGCAGGAAAACAAAATTAGTGAGCAGTTAACGACGACTTTTATATCGGAGAAGAAGAATTACTTAATTTTAGTTTGTTGTTAATTCTAATCAGCTTTAAAAGAGAAAGTACATTAAAATGAGAAATACAGTTAAAAAGAAGGCGATAAAGTGGGATCGTATATATATATATATATGTTTGTGCGTGTGTGTGTGTGCATGTTTGGAGTTAAGATATTTTATCTTTTCTGTTACATTATTTTATTTTAAATTGTTTATTCTTTAATTAGTTTGTTATGATTATTTACGGTTTAAAATTTTATATAGTTTGATTATATTTTTGTAAATTTTTGTTTGATTTCCCTATGTTTTTTTTAAAATTTTATCTTTGGCTAATTTTAACTGCTTGGTTTTCTCCTTTTGGTAGCTTTTGTTTATATATATATATATATATATATATCCAGAAATAATCCCGAAATCCGACGCATATACGCAACTAAACAAGTAGAATTCTTGGAGATAAAATATGACAACACTCCTTGTTTGTTGTAGCTGCCAGCGCACCAATTAATCATTCCCTGACAGGTACTGCTACTTCTATCTCCTCCCCCACTATCGGCGCACCTGGTGAATAAGCAAGTCTCAAGGAGCAACATTTGTAAATTTGAACGATGTTGTGATGAAGGGAAAGGGGGGAAGGACGTGTTCTAAAAGGAAGCAAACTCCCTTTTTATCTGAGTGTTTGTTGAAGCTGAGATAGGAGCGTGAAGTGAGACAGATACACAGAAGCCATGATTTTTTTTCGAGTTTCGAATGTTTCTGCGACTGATAGCGGATTGTTTTGTGAAGAACGCGAGAGGAATTTCAACATTTGATACATGCAAACAAGAACATTGAAATAATAACAATAAAAAAATTTGTAAAAAAAAAATTTTTTTTTTAGAAAACAATTTGCAAGGTAGAAAGATCTTTACTCTCTATTTTTTCAAATGCATGTAACTTTATACATTGGTCTATTCTCGATTTTTTCTTCACTAATCTCAGAGATATTTTATAATTTAAATTACATGAAATAACAACTCCTTGCCACCAAATGAACATGATTAGTTAGATTAGATCAAGGTAAGAAGTGTAGAGAATTGAACTAGATATAGGGATATATAAGCGAAATAGAATTTAAAGGAGAAAGAAAGGAGATAAAAGATAACGATAAGCTGATAAATGTTGCAGATTGGAGTGAATTATCGTAATTAACCGTTTGTATTAAATTTAGTTGGAAGGGTCTCCTGATTAGATTAATATGAATCGAATCTGTTATAATTGAGAAGTGCTCACATTGAAATGAGGTATTGGGTAAGCTAAGATTTTATTATTTGAATGCAAATTAGGAGCAACCTAATTAAGAGAGATTTGAGGAAAGCGATCTTGCATAGTTTTTGATAGGTAATAAAGAGAGTTATCCTGCTCTTACGTACCTTCAATTGGAGTTTTCAATCTATTGAATATTTAGTTAGATTTTAAGGTATATGCCTACCTTCGGAGTACTTTTTTTTTTTTAAAAAAAAAGAAGTTTTTGTTAAACACTTAAGTTTTTAGTTACAATGGTCGAAAAAATTATAAATTCAAAAGTCATTTTAATGAACATTTTTTAAAATTTTTCTAATTTTGGCCACATTTGCTTAAAGTTTATTAAAATTGATATTTACGCTGAAGTTCATATAACAAATTTTAATTAATATATTTCCCTTTTTGTTTTAACAATATATTTAATATACTTGTATATGTGTTTTGAAGCAGAAAAAATGCAGTTATCTCTTCAACTTATTGAGTCATACCAAAACTTATAAACCCAACATGGTTTTACAAGAATAGTTCCAAAATAAATAGTTATGCACTTAAAAAATTATGTATGTGATTCACACCATACCTAGAAATGTATAGAACATTGAGGTAAAATTTCATTGGAATATATGAAATACTTTTAAGAAATAAGATTTTTCGTAGTAAAAAAATTTAAATTGCAGGTTTCCCAGAAAATGCAAATAAAGATTTTAATGTTTCTTAAAAAATTATATGCTTACATTAATGCATTAACTAACTACCCTAGAAACAAATGCAAACTATTTTTGAAATCGTAAATATGTGAGTTTTAATAAAAAGTAATAAATAAACTTACAAAACTTTTCACGCGAAAGCAGTGGTTTTTGGGTAGATTAAGCTGGGTGCAGAGTTAGAAGCAAATATGTCACACAACTTACTACATGGCTCTACAATGATTGCAACGATCTGAATTGCAATGATCTGAATTTTACTTGCTTTTATAGACATCGAATGGGGTTGAAATGAATTTTGAGCCAAGATCAAATGATGAAAATTTTTCCCAACCCATTTAAATTTTAAATGTTCAAAAGAAAATAATTTATAAATGCTGAATGGCCTCAGTGAAATTATTATTCCACGGAGTGAAACAGTTTCGAACCTATGATCTGGAAGGGTTGAGTCTTTGAACTCGTTTCAATGAACAGTCAAATATCCCATACCTGCCTTTTAGAAGCAATAAAATTCTCTCTCATTAATTTCCACATGAAAAGGCAAAGCAAAAAATGAATAAAAATTAATTTTTCACAAATATACTTTTTTTTTCAAATGTTTCAAAATAACTAAAGAGAGGGCAGTCCTCAGATAACTGGGTTTTTACATAAGAGTCTCATAAATTGTGGGTAAGATAAGCTGTGACATTCTAATGATTCTAGGTAGGAACTTTAAAGAGGAGACAGTTGAGTGAATCATGCAATTTGAGTTCTAATCCCTCCCGAGACCTCGGCGCATCGAAGTGGGCGTTTTAGCTCTGAAAATTCAACTGGGAATTTACGTCTTCACATGACTTGAGTGTGGAAGTTAGGAAAATGAGATGATAAGTTAGGAGTCGTGTGCTCCGTAAATAACTCATACAAGCTTATCTTTGTATAATGTATTCACATCATAATTTTATTGAAAATCAGTCGTGTTATGAGGGAAGCTTCTACTCGTTGCATGAAATTGGGCCTCGATTTTTTAATTGATTGCTTTTCTAGTGTCGCACTAAAAAGCAACAAGCGGGTACTGGAGATGAATGTTTTGAACCTCGATCCTAAGTGACGAGAATGACATCTGAGTTGGAACCCTACTCAACCCAATCCAAACGTGGGGACTTTTGTCTCAATGGATTTGAAGTGCATGAGTCCCACTACGCGATAAGACTTTAAAAGCATATGGAAGTTATAGGATAGATGTAGAAGTTCAGGTGTTGTTCCCATCCTTTTAGACCAAGGTTCACTCTAATTCGCCTCGAAGTCTGCACTAGAAGTTAGAAGATAGATGTAGAAGTTCAGGTGTCGTTCTCATCACTTCGCCAAGGTTCAAGGTTCTTGTCACTAGATCACTTGACCAAGGTTCAAACTGACAACTCTGGTGTTGCTTTAATTCAAAAATTTACATTTTTGATTTATAACATAGTTGGTTTTCATCTGAAGTCAATCTTTGATTCGAATGATTCGACGAGACGATCGTAGACACGAAAATTAATATCTTGGAGATTGATAACTAAATTTGTAACCAAATCTTGATTAAGTAGACGAACAAATAGAAATAAGAAAAATAGAGTTCATTTTTCATATTTTAATGTTATACGAATTCGGTGGGGAAGCCCGCTGAATTACATATATATATTTAGATTAGCGAAACTCGACATATCGAATGATTTCTTCCAAGCAAACGATGTATGTGTTACAGCCCCTTTAACACTGAAGCATACTTTTTATAATTGGATAAAGAGTTGCCAAAAATATTTGTATTCCTTTTTTCACTCATTTATTCCAAGTGACCAAATTTTTTTTTTCTGAGTAACTGAAATGTAATGTAATCTACATGCATCATTTACTTGCAGATGTGTTGCAGAAATCTTTATTATTTGTAGTAGGGGTTTGAAAAATTTGAACATATTGAGTGAACATATTCATTTCAGGTATTACATTTTGTTTTAATTATAACAATTGAGGCCCATAATCCAGCAAAACCTTACCAACGTTTCATTTATCTGTAACGTAAAAATATCCTCAAAATTAATTTTTCACGAATTACAGTTTTTCACGTGCGCATTTTTAATTATGAGTTTTTGTATGAATTTCTGAATGAAATATATATCGATTTATAGAGAATAAGTACTATAAATATCCTCAACAAGCCCCTTAAATTTAAAACTAACATTATGAATCTCATCCATTCCAAACCTAATTTGAATTTTCTTTTTCATTCCTAAAATTATGTTTTTCTTACACGGAAAACTACTTTACGTGTAAGTAAACATAATATACTTCGCTATATTACATTTACTTAGTCCATTCAATGTTTTATTCATTATTACTTATTTCTTTAAATTCTCATATTCTTATTGGAAGAGAAGAGAGATGTAATCCCCTCTTTCAATATTTAAAGCTGCTTAGTATGATTTTTACAGGTATTAAAAAGAAAATACTCTTTCTGATGAGCCTAAAAGCGTTCTCCTATGCAGGAAAATAATGAATGGATTCTTACAGATATTAAAAAAAAATACGTTGTAAGATGAGCCTCAAATTGTTCTTCTATGCAAAGAAATAATGAAAATGATTTTGGTAGATATTAAAAAAAAATACACTTTAAGAGGAGCCTAAAATGGTTCTATTCGAAGGGGGATAAAAAAAACCTTATATGATCTTTTCTTAAACTGGAATTTAGTGTTAAACGTTTTTCCTTCCAATCTAAAGTTGTGATAAAATATTAAAAACATTAAATCTTAAACAGTACAATGTTGACTGTCAAAAGTGTGCTTCAAAGATTTAAAACATTTCTTTATTTAACTTATTTTTCAACTTAAAACGTTTTCCGCAGAGTTGTTTCCTTCCAAAAGTTGTAATTATGCACCGACTGTTATTCGTGATAACTGCTTTCTTCAGTGTCTTAATTGCTGCCTTTTATTTACTCTTTTTTAAATTCAAGGGATATTAAAAACAAGAAATAATTAAATTTCTTACATAACATATACAAAACATTAACCAAGTACTAACTCCGCATAGCAAAAACATCTCAAAGAAAGAAAAAAAATCAAGATAACTGTATTTATTTTCCATGCATTTAAAGAATTCTTCTCGTGCAGGTGGTGTGGAGAGTCCTCCTCCTTCCTTCCCGAATCTGGTGAGCTCTTCGTCGTCTTCTCCGTCAGCCCGAGGGGTGGAAGAGGAGAGATCTGAACCCCTGAGGACTTGCTACCCAGGTCTGTGGTACGGGTTACCCGCCTTCAAGTCCGTCGCTACTTTCGAGTCCAGCTTCCCGCTTTTCCCCTTCTTCACTCCGCACTTGCTCGCTTCCACAGACAACCACCTGGGCCCTGCTCATAATGGAACAGGTAGGGTTTTCACCCATTCGGCTCTTAACGGATATGTGATTTATGACAGAATACAAACTAATCATGCGTGGAGTATTAATTTGTATTAATAATTAACTGCATGTTATGAGAGCAGTTTTATAACTATTTTCTACAATATAATATAAATAACTGTTATGACTATTTCCACTGCGAATGACTTTCTCCTCATTTGATTGTGTTGTCTTGTGATTTTCTAAATAAGCCTAATGATGATCACAATAATAAGGAAATAATAATAGAGGACGTTGTAAGAGCACTTTTTTTTGTTACATTCATGAATTTTCCGTATTTACCACAGTTAATTAAATATGAAATTAAGGGGGGGAAATGTGATTCAGAAGAAGAAAAATGTTTCAAGATTCCGAAACAATCCAATAAATAATTACTTGTTAATTCGTGTTTTTGCTGTGAAATTGATTATTACGAATTATTTGATACTTCTTACGAAAGCAGATCGAAAAAACTAGAGTCGTGAAGGTCGAATTATGAAAATTTATAAATACAGTGGAACAAAACATTTACTCATGTTGCCTCTTTCTACGCTGAGCAACTTCAATTTAAAAACTAAATAAAACTTTCGTCATTTCACTGGACACCTGAATTTGTTTTAAATTATTCTACTGATGTCAAGTAGAATTAAAAGAAATACCTGTCATTATAACAGTTTTCTGCAATGAAATAATAAACATGTATTCGATTGTTCGGATTTATGTTGGATGCTCTTTAAAAGCTTTCTGTCGCATAGATACGTTGTTTTAAAATTACGAATATTATCAAAATTCATAATTTTTTCGTAACCTTTCCTTTATTTTACTGCAATGAAAAGAAATGGGTTTTTTTTAACGTCACATTCCTCATACCAATAATTCGTTTCCATTCTTCTAACTTTACATTGAGTTTAGAGCGAAATTATCAAAATTACGTCACTTTTCTTAAATATATTTCAATACCAGAATCCAAAGTAAATATCTAAAATGTATTCAATGGGTACTGATATCGAAATAATACACTGCTTATCATGTTTGTATGCACTATTAAGTAAAACTAGTGATTTGAGAAAGTGAAATTCTCGAAATGATATTTTAAAATCAGTGAATTCTATAATCGAGAAATAAGCATTACATTTATCACATATTTTTTTTAAAAGTGTGAATATAATTCAAAATGTCGATACTCAGAAGTATTAACAGCAACGAAATTGAATTACAATTCCCTTAAATATCAGCAATTAACTTCGGAAACGAAACAGTTCATAAATTTTACTTTTTTTTTTTCATTCTAAAAAATAAGGAGACTTACATAAGGAAAGAAGCAAACTATCTCGAAAGATTGATTACTACGACTTATTTTAGTGAAGAGAATGTAACAAAAGCTCAAAAATACTCTACATTTTAAACGTATGGAAATTGATAAATTTATTTCATTCTATTTCCAGAAAGAATATATACATTTCACAAAACTTATATTATTAAAAACTTTATTTAAGCTTCATAACATTTGTTAGTGAAATTTTTATTTAAATTTCATGAAACTCTTAAATTTTTTCATTAAACCAGAAATATTTTACCTTTATGGAAGGGAAAATCCTACTACTTTATCTCTGAGGAACACATATTCAGGAATCAAGCAAATTTTACAAAAACCGAACTATTTTTTTTAAGAAAAAAAGTAATGACATCCTTATAAACAGTGTATCAATATCAACCCCTTTTTTTGAAGGAAATTATTTTCCTGAAAGATAAATCTAATAACAAACTCCCATCGATCACCAAACACTACGAAAGTGCAAACATTTCCCCCAAAAGCAGACGAGGAAACACTCCATCAGAAATCACTCACTCTCTCACCGTCTAATCGCTCGCCAACACCCTTTCAAAATCACCCACTCAACTCCCAACAAAATTTACGGCCCCCCTTTTTAATACACTCTTCAAACGACCCCTCTTTAACCTTCTATTGAAAATTTTTAAGCCCTTTTAAACTGCCGACAGATTTTTTACACCTACTTTAAAGTACAGCTCTATTGATACCAACCGCGGTACGGTTTCGGTGAAACAGGTGAGTAAAGAGACGGAAAAAAGAGGAACGTACAAAAGGAACGAATGTGTGGGGGGGGGGATGTAGGCAACTAAACCCAATTATTGAATTTAGTCACCGTCGTCGAATCAGTGTATCGTTTGCGCGACCGGAACCCCCTGGGAGGGTGGGGTAAGGGTGAGATCAGGAGTTATATACCCTTGTGGGTACGGGCAATTGGATTACGATGCTCATGTGGAAGTTGAACCTTCTGCGAAGCTAAAAATACGAACGCAGGAGGGTTAATAGGGTGATAGGTAAGGGACGCAGGGAAGTTTCGCTTGCACAGTTGTTTTGTATCCGAACAGGGAGACTTAGGTCAATGAGTACCTAGATCCAAAGTGTGCCCAATCTGTTGTTTAAAATATTGTATGTACTTCAGTTCCATAGTCTAAAAATCTGTGTGGCAAGTTGTACTGCTGAACGAGAATAATATTACATCAGAGGTGGATTGTTTTTAACACAGGCTTCAAGTAGTTGAAACGTTTTCGACGAGGAAAAATGAGTTAATTTCATTCCAAGTTTAAATAGTCCTCACTCTTTTAAATTAAAAGTATTGGAAATTAAATTTTAACATTTAGACATCTGTAAATTTGTGTATCTATTTATGAAAGATTTTTAAACACTAATAATTGTATTGCAGCAATTAATAATAAATAGCTTTGTTTATATATGTAAGTCGTATACTGTTGTTATATGGTGCATCTTATATAAATTCTACTGACCTTACAACTCTAAAAATTTGCAGAGGGCTTATGAAAAAAAAACATTCCATACGATGAACATAATTACAGTTACAGATGTTAAAGTAAATAAGTTTTAAGAGTTTTTTTAGTTTTATTATTCAAATTTTCTGCAATTTTTAAGCAAATATTGTACATTACTTAAAATGTTTGGGCTTAGAATTAAAAGAAAAAATACTATGTTAACTGAATGGTAATTAACCACATTTTATTGTCTGAAAAATGCCAGCATAAAGAAGATTTTTGGGAAAGTGTACTAGAATCTTAACAAATCACATTCGTGAAAAATAATAATATAGATTTTCTCTGTGGCGTATCGTGTTTTTGTATACAATTTTAAAAATTAAATTTTATGTAGATCGCATTCTATATATTCATCATATTCTCATACATAATACATCCAAAGAATCTGTGGAACTTCTATTTTTTAACAGCAAATCTTAAGAAATTCAAAATTTGAAGCATTTTAGTGTCTCGGTTACCTTAAGGTGTCTAACCTTAAGCGTAACCTTAAGAATTTGATTTTCTATAAAATTATGTAGTAAGATACAGTTTTTTCTGACTTTTTTAAAACAAACCACGTAAAAATATTCTAGTTATTTTCTGAAATGTGATTAAAAATCTACAAGCTTATTTCTGTTTAATTGTATTGAAAGAAAAATTTTAAGACTCCTTTTCTCAAAATGTAATTTTTTCATCATTTTGTTCAAAGTATTTTAAAAACTATTTAAGATAATTTCAAGAAAATAGTACAGATTTAGTTTAAAATCATTTTGCATAATTTGAACTAAAATTATTATATTTCGTCCTAATGTTGATACATTTTCAATGAAGGTACGTATTAAATATGAAAATTTTTAAAGCTAAATATAATAAGCCTAAAAAATTTAAAACTGCATTAAAAGCCATATATTTCAGTTTAATATATTTATATATGCAGTGTGAAGCAAAAATTGTGCATTCTGAAGTAAGAACATGCTTAAGAATTTGCACGCAAATCAGTATTCCATAAAACAATGTAAATGAAGCGTTATCGTGAAGCTGTATTTTGTATATATTTAAAATTCTTATGAATATTTAAAACTAGCTCACATCAAAGTTCAAGTTATAAATTGTTAGGAAAGTTCTATGCAAAGTTTTACAAAGAACAAATTTAGCCACCAAAGGTGGGCTTTTTTTTAGTTATTATTAAATTACTCAATTAAATATAAGAACTAAAGTAAACGATAAAATACCGAGAAATGAATAATAGTAAACTTTTCCGATATTAAAATTAAAGCAAATCATAAATTATTAAATTGAATATATTTAAGCTAAATGTAATGAAAAATAAAGCAAACGATAAATTATTAATTTGAATATTATATTAGCTACAAGTAACTAAAATTAAAGCAATCGATAAATTACTAACTTGAATATATTTAAACTAAATGTAATTAAAATTGAAACATATGATAAAAAATTGAATAGTGATCTGGTACTCCGAAAGTGATCTAACTAAAATAATGGTGGTTGGGTGGCTAATAATAATATGAAACAAAATTGCATGATTTTTTTTAGAGTTTTGAAAAATATTTGGACTCAGATTTCTTATATTTCACAATCGTATGACTACTTTCAAGACAATTTTTTCATTAAAAAAAATCTTCGGGTCGGAAAACATTCTTGGTCCGGATTCCTATCAATAAAATAGTTGATTTTTAGAAAGAACAATTACGTGACTTCAGACGATCACTTTTTCAGGTTTAGTGGGTTTTGAAAAGAAAATTGCATTAAAAATTGGTTGCAGTCAATCCAAAATCGAAGAAATTTTTTAAAAATGTTAATAGAGAGTAAATTTATTTCTTCTAGTTTTACTTCTGGATTTCGTTTTCCAGACATTTAATTGTTCAGAACTGAATACAGAATAAAAACAAATTTAATTTTTGGAAACGCAGACATGAATTAAGCGAACTACATTCCTTCATATTCAAAAGAATCTAAAATACGAAATTCTAATTGTAAGGATTGACTAAAAAAATGAAAAATGCTTTCCATATGTAATAACTTTGAAATTTTATTTACATATAAAATGAAAGGAAGAAAAGAATCATCTAGGAAATTTTTTTAACTGTATATACAATAAAACGTTAGTTCAACACAATTGAAAATGTCTTTTGTAAATGCAAAAATATCATTACAAGAGAAAAATTTCTTCTTCTCTTTTGAAAAAAAACATAGACCGAGAGAAAAATACCCGATATACTTGTAATAATGATAAAGTGTAAGAATTCTTCTCTAAAATTAATTTCATGATTAAAGATCGTTTATTTTCATAATTTTCGTACCTCCAATTTTTATAGACAAAGGTTTTGGGAGATATTCAAGAATATGTAATGAACCTAAAAGAGCATACTTCGCACTTTTAAAATTAATTCCAGCTTAACAACAAGATTCGAATAACATAAATGCAACATTAATTAGTATTAACAATCTTTACAAGAATAACAGGAGTATTTATATATATCTGTGAATAAATTCGCACCGAGACACCTCACTGGCCTAATTACTCAGAGGTTTTCTGATGTAGAAATTCATCAGTTCAATGCGTATTTAACAATTATCGCTAATTCTCGTTTTAGATTACACACGCAAACACAGTTCTCTACAACCTAATTTTTTTATTCAAGTGTTTTTATGCGTAACATAGTCCGCTCACACACAGTGCTATTTTTCCAGATATTTGTGAATTCTCTCTCTCTCTTTAAGTTGAAATGAAATCTGATATTCCGTTAAATATATATATATATATTTTTTTTATTGAATAACAAACAACGTCCCTGTGTACCACTAAGTATCACACAGGGCTTACAGAAGTAAGTATAAAACACTATATTACAGTAGGCAAAAACAACAAAAACATGTGATTAAACAATGTACAAACAAAAATTAAGAAGGATTATAAATATCTTCAATATATTTGATAAAAAGAACAAAAGAACTTTTACTAGAAATTAAATTACTAAAATTTGGAGGCCAGTTAATGTTTAATTTTTTCAAAGCTAATTTAAGAATATTTCTCTGTGAGACAAATTTTGAACATAGAAACAGAATGTGCTCAATGTCCTCATCACCTCCGGCGCTGCAGTTGCAAATTGTACTGTTAAATATATTGCTGAACAAATTTTTTTTGCATCCGATGGGTAAATGTATGCAATTAACTCATTTCGGGATGCTCAGAGGAAGAGTCTGGTTTCCTACATTACATCACATTTTCTAGAGAGGTAAATGTGTTAAAAAGAATTACTTATAAACATCATAAAACTATTTATTCGATAGCTTTAAGAATACATTTAAACAAAAGAAAATTAAATAAGATGAAAAAAATTTATAATGTTTGTATATGCAAAGTACGTAATATCAATTTGATACGTTAATAAGGTGTAGAAGTTTTTCTATTGCGTGGTATCTCACCAGTTTCCCATAATAAAAACCGACTGAAATCACCTAACATTGCATGTCCCAGTGTCCTTAACAACGATGATCCATGTTAAGGATATCTTGGAGAACACGTTCCCAACGCTTACCACCTCAAAATCGTTCGGGAAAGTGTCTACATGTGAATTCAAAAAGTGAATTTTTAATGACATTCTGAACCTTATGTTTTGTAGTTGTGAAATAAATTATCCCATTAGCTTCCACGAACCCCATTTTGGGATTTTGGAATTTTGAGTACGCCACTCGGCGCCAAAAATGTATTTGATACGCCTGACAGTTTAATTTCATTCTATATATATCTATCAATATCATGTGTAGCAGAAAATGCATATTCTGTGCTTCGTTTCCTTACAACAAGCGAAAAAATTTGAAATTCGTCTGGAAGTTGAACGAAACAGAATTGTCATATTGGAAGCATTATATTTTTGGTTTGGATTTTTATATTACAATGAAATAATTGTAGACAAATAAGTAATTAGAGGATATAGTAACGATCTGTTACTTACTCTGTCTTTTGTTTTTTATTGAAATGATTTTATTGTTCATTTTATAACGTTTGGGGACTGTGGCTGATATCAAGTTTGTTTTCTCTCTCTTATAGATATTATTTTTATTTGATGAGAGATGGATACTGGGAAGTTTTTCACGCTTAGTGAATCAGAAGACGCTCTAATTGATCCTAATTTCTTTGAAAGTGACGATGATGGTCCAGGTCTGAGACTAAACAAATCAAAATAGATCAACCCTATTGTATAAGAAACTATAAGTTTATAGGACAAACTGGACTGGAATGTAAACAAATACAGGATAAAAATTCGTTGAAAAAAGTGGTATTTTCCTATTTTTACAAACATAATTGACACAACATTTGCAAAGTGTTGCAAAGTAACTGTACATCCTTCGTACTGTATTGCCATGCTAACAAAGTCATGGTATTACTGCAATTTTGGCGAAATATCGCCAGATCATATTTGCACGTCTCCTTCTAATTCTAACAATTATGGCAGACCTTTTCTGTAATCTTTAGGATTATGCACAATATGTACAGATTCAATTAAACCATTCATATGTTGCAAAAGCATATTGAATTATTGATTTAAAAGTATTGTGATAAAGTCCTATTTTTTTTTAATTCTAAGTTTGGAAATATTTTTACTTTGAACTGATAGATTCTATTATTGAAGCTTAGAATCTAATAATACACCTCACAATTTAGAAAGTTTCAAATAGCGGATCAAATCATTTAATTCCTTCTGTTTTATTAGATGTTTATGTGTGCGTGTGAAATGACATGATATGATATTCAGGAATATACTCTTCAATGTGTTCATTTTCAATTTCTATTTTGTCCTATCGGTTGCTTTCAAGTTACAAGCAAAAAGAGATGAACCTCAACCCATGAGACACAAGTTTAAGTGCTGAATGAGCATTAAGGTATTTTGTTTGTTTCACTTGATGTTTTTTTTTACTTATGTTTTGTTTTACTTGAATGTCCTGCAATGTAAGTGAGACAAAAATAACAATCACTTCTGCGATTTTTTTGCTCACGCCATGCCGTAAGAACAGCAATTACCACATTTTTGTGGTTTTCTCTTATCAATTCAGTAAGTATTGTTGAACAGATTATGTTGGAAATATGAAAAGGAAATTTTCTTATCCGTATCACCAAAATCGTGATAAAAGTACACTTTATGCCTTTTAATTAATTTGGTGAATGGATTTTTTTGTACGTTTGCAGTTAATTTGCTACACACATAACATGAGTGATCAAGGGATCGATGCATCCCCGATGTTTCGTGAATATCAATACTTTATTTATCACTTTTGCCTATACTCACTGTGAACAAGATATGTTTCAAAGTTCACTAATCCCCACAAGACAAATCAACAACGAGCGAAGAACAACAAAATGTGCAAATAGTTAAAAACACCCTTAGGTAATATGACATTTATGCAACCTATTTCGGATTCTACACGAAAAAATACACAAGAAAAACTTTATTTCAAATCAGATGCGAAATGGTTGTTGTGTAGTGTTATAAAAATGTATAAATTCAAAGTCATTTATCATACACATTTATTTTTATGAGGATAAGTCAATTTGAAGAAAGCAAACCAACATGAAAGTTCAAGAATCAGTAATCAATTGTTTCAAATATAACTGCAGATGGCTGGGGTAGTTTACTGGAGATGAAACATCGGTTCATCACTATCAACTCGAATCAAAGAGAGCCTGAACAATAAGAAAGAAAATTTCTACATCATCAAATCTGAGGCGACGTTGCGTAAAAATATGCTGACAGTGTTTGGGGATTCTTGAGAAGTTTCACTCAAGGAGAAAAAAAAAAGTGGGGGGAGGCGATATATAATTCCGTTGAAGCTTCAGTATGTAATTCAAATGAAACGTCCCGGCCTATTGACGATAAGAATTTTATTCCATCACAATAATGCCAGGCCTCATACGGTGTGATTTATCCAGGAGGAAATTGAACAGTATGGGAGGCACAGCTTCTTCATTCCCCGTGTTACAGTCTAGACCTAGCTGCAAGTGATTGGCAAACGTTTGTTTCGCTTAAATTGCAACTGGGTGACGCTGATCGTGAGGGTTGAGATTGGTTGAGACAGCATTTCTCAGACTTTCCTGTTGCTGGAAAACACACAGATGATGGGATGAATGTAATATTGTAAATGGTGAATATATAGAGAAATAAAATTGTTTTATAAATACTTTTTTGTTTCTCTTTATTTTTATTGACATCAATTAGCTTACCCTAAAATTTTACGTTTAAGCAAATATATATAAACTATGCGATTCATTAATATTTGAATCGCTTATTTGTTAATTTGCAATTGTTGTCGGCTGCTATTTTTACCGAAAAATTTGTCTTTGCATAATGTAGAGGAATCTGACATTTTTCGGATAAAAAGTGCTGTAACATTAAAATTACGTTCTGACTTCGCCATCCTATAATTAGCACTCATTTAATTATGCTACCCATTTATATTTGAATCCATCGCTACAATTGAAGCAATTTGAATAAACTAAAGAGTATATTCATCTGCTTCATCTTCATTTGAGTGTTATGCTTGATTTTGTGCTTAGACTCTAACTTTGTGACTATTTATCTTATAAATGATGACCATCGAAACATGTAACCGGGAGTCGTTACAACTCTACTTCCACAACAAATTATAATTTTAGCAGAATAATTTGTTATTTCGTTTCATAAATTAATATAATGTTCTTGGACCAAACAAGATTACTGTTAAGAGATAATTTTATTTCGGAAATTGGGATTGCTTGCTGTATTGATTTTAAAAAATGCATCGATGACTCCTCTACTTTAAGATCTGTTTATCTCCCATAATTAATTACTCCTTTAATTGAAATTGTCAAGAGTTATGTAATATATTCATGTATATGTGCTGTCATATCTTTTATTGTTCCAGGCAACAAGGTGGACAACATTCCCAATTCCACGGCAGACGATTCTGCACGTTCTCTGCCGAAGGAGTTCAGTTTACCACTGCCTTCCCCTCTGGCCAGCGCCGATTTCCGATCTTTAGGACTGGGGCTGTGGCCTGGGGACATCCGGTCCCACCCTCTCTTCTTCCCTCCAGCCTCCACAGCTTCTCTGCTGCACCCCCACAACTCATCCACACTCTTGCAGAGGTGAGAACCTTCTTTAATTTTTGGAGCAAAATGTTGTGACAAATTGGGCTGTTTGTTGAGTTTTATATATATTTTTAAACTTTAACATAAAAACAATGCCATTTCCTTATATATATACCGAAAATTTGTCTCTCCTGTGGGCAGGGGTGGGGGTTGAAAATCAAGTTCAAAACGGAGGATAACGACAAATGACGATTTATTCATAAATCTTCAAGACAACTCACAGGTAGCACAATTTGGACAATAACAAATACACAGCATTGGCACAATTCAATGACACAGATACAGGAACAAAGCACACATTAAGTGCAGTCACAGTTATTACACAGCAATATTAAGCTCATCATCTTATCGCTCTTGAATGCGGACAGTCACCGCAGTAATGTTCTGCACTTCCAGAGCAGGATCCGACGATTCCCAGCAGATACACGTTGCTCCTTCGCAAGTTCACCCGGCACGCCGCACTTCAAGAGTCAACAACGTTCAGTCCATCCCCCGATCGATCACCTCAACAGAGTCTCCAAAGACAGATTCACTCAGTTCCGATGGATTCAGGCCGAATTTGCAGCAGATTCCCTCAGCCATGATTTCCCGATAGGTCTAACTACAAAGCAGACTGCACAGACAAACTGATTCCTTACATAGACCGATTCCTCAGACTCACTCATAGACTGTCTATCCCCGACTGTATCTCTTCGAGTATTTGTACTTTTCCGACCAGGCGTGACGTCACATGGGGAAATTCACGAAAAGTTTGTAACATTTTTCCCGTTCACTTAGGTTCCAGCGTCTTCGAGTGCTTCTTATTTTCCACCAAGTTTCTCTCCATGTCGTCAAATCCGTTGCTATGGTGAAGAGCGAAACTCTCTTTTGTTTCCTGGTAGCATCTCTGTAAATCTATCTCTTCCTTTATAACAGAAACGTTGCAGGAAAGCATGAACTCGTGTTCGCAACTATATATATATATATATATATATATATATCCTAGAGTAAGAAATTTTATAGTTAATGAATTCCTGTGTGTCTTTACATTCTCAATATAGGGTTTTCTAAATTACAGTGTTTGAAAATGTTGATTATAAATTAGTATTTTAATTAAATTAAATTTTTATATTCTTATAGTATAGATACTATAAGTTACAAGCTTGTTTGGATTAATACATATGCATAAGTATTACAAAATACTGCACTTTTTGTGAATATGTAACGAATAATTTAGTATTGCTGTTTTATATTAATATTAAAATTTTAATGTAAGTCTTTTACATTATTATTAAGGAATAAGAAATGTTTGTTAAATGCGTTAATTTTTTATTCGCAATATCATAATAGCCAAGTAAGTATATAATCAATTTCATATTTGATAGCAATGTATAATTCTGATACTTTATAAATAAAGTATAAATAAATATGTAAACCAACAAATCAAATAAAATTAATTTCCTCATACTGTTATATTAGCTTTGCATTATTTTTAATAAAATAATCAAAAGGATATTATTTTATGAAATGAGGGAGTTATGAAAATACAATCAATGCTTCTTTTTACAAACGTTTCTTCGCGAACGTGTTAATAGAGAAGCCTAATTTAAATGAATGCTCAAATTAAAGTTTTTATTATCTGTACTTACTTTTTTTACGAAGTATACTCATAGTTTTTTTTAACCCTTGTTCTCAAATTAATGTTTAAAAATATACGAGAGGGGTATCGTGATGGTTTAATTATTTATGAAAAGTAACCGAGTTATCCAGATAAAATTTATTTTGTATATTAATGTATTCTTATGTACAAAACGTTGTAAATTAAAGTTATCCATGTTGATTTGCTCGGTGTGAGGAAGATGTAAATTAAAGTATCCCATAATGGCATAAAGTTTTAATTATTATTACAAATAATAAAGACAGAAGCTTAATTTTTATTTATTATTCTTACGACTTCTCTACATGATCACCATTCAGAGTTATACATTTCTCTTTCTTGACCTTTCGAAGACCGTTATAGCAGAGCTTGGTAGATTGAACTCTGTCTTCTTCACACAGCATGTTACTTTGATCTACGTCTTTCTGAAACCAAACCAATCAGCATGAATAGGCGTCATTTCCAAAATTATGTGCATAAGAATCGATTAGTGCGCAGAACGAATTTTATCTATGTATCTCGTTCATTTCATCGTGATACCCCTACGCATTAAGATCTTATTAAGGTTGTAAAGTGCAGTAATATCTCTTGAGGAACTCTTCTATCATGGAACCATTCTATCCTAATCTCTTTGAGTAGCAAATGTATTAAACTCTTGTTAAGGGACAAAATGAATGGTCCGGTCCCCTATTGGGAGGTACTATTGTGAATGGTTACTCCAAATATGTCAACCGAATCCAGCAGATTTTTCTAATATATCATTTCATCTAAGTGCGCAAATTTTATTAGCCACCAAGGGGCTATTTTAATTGAACACTTTTGTCGTACCAGATTACTTTTCATTTTTTATATCATTTGCTTCAATTTTAATTACATTTATCTTAAATATATTCAATTTAATAATTAATCGTTTGCTTTCATTTTAATTATATTTAGCTGATATAATAAAATTGAAAATGGATATACATACAACTTAAATTTATACATCATAGCAACTGATAAGAAATCTAATCACTTTTTTTTACTGAGAATCACACGTATAGATACACAATTGAGAATTAAGTTGATTTTCACATGCGCGCATTTCAAATTTTTTTAATGCTTCAAAATACAAAGCATGCTTTTCCTAATTTTTTCAGCGGATGATCTCCTCTTTTAAAACTTATGAAAATTTCATATTTTAAATATTTCAATATTCGTTCCAACAAAATGTTTTAAAATGTAAAACGACCTGCGTAAATAACATACCCTTTTGTTTATTTCCATTCAGTTGAATTTTCATCTTCTCTCTTTCATGACGAAAGTCATCGTCTTCACTTTACGATCAGGGAGTTGACGTTTCTTATATCATAAAAGATACTTACTCCACACCTGCGTTTCTCTTTTGCTCGTTTTTGGTACGCAAGCACCATTTGACTGATTTCCTTCTCGTGTTTCCAATTTCTCTTGATCGGAGTATAAGTTTGGCAATGCTATTAAAACTCCATGGCATATTTATCCGCAATGTATTAAATAGAAAGGAAAAAAATTCTGTATAAATATTTATTGATGTCTGCACTTAACTATGACCTTTAAATCTTGATCCTGATTAGATGTCCTGACGATATCTAAAATAACACCGGTAAAAAACGAGTTTTTAAAGCACGGGTTTTCTTTCGAACTTCACACTTTGCGTAACAGAATTTTTTATACCTTAAATTTTAAGAGCAAAAGGGAATATTGAGTGAAAATGAATTTATTCAATAATTAGTTTTAATAATTTACATTATTATTTGACGTTTATTAAATTTATAATCTAAAATAAATATGTGTAAACTTTTTAGTTTCTTTAAGCATTATGTTAATCAATTAAGCTACATGCAATTAAAATACAATGCAAACGGTAAATTATCAAAACGATAAATTATTGAGTGTTATATCAGCTGCATGTAATTCAAATTAAAGTAAACGATAAATTATTAAACGACAGATTAGGCGACCATTTAGCGACTTGGCGAGAAACTTGGCGTAAAATTTAATTCGTTAAATAATTGGCTTTAATCAATTAACTTTATTAATTATAGTTAAATTGTCGTACTATCATACAAAACAATCTTGTGTAGAAAATTTCAGCTAAATTGAGCGCTTTAAAATGTTAGTAAAAAGCTTTTAAAGTCTTGAACCAGACAAAGTTACAATGTGAGTTAAAGAAAACCCATTAAAAAGATTTACCTTTATCTTATACCTCGAAGGCCTTGGTAAAACCTTCACGAGTTAACAGGATCCATCTCTACTCATCTGACCACTATTAATGGAGGGCCTGAGTCCATGACTAATCCAATTTCAATCTCAACGCTAAGCAAATGTCTTCTCTCGTAGTTCAATCCCCTTTCGATCTCTCTTTCTCTAGCTTCTGCTGCTATTCCCCTATTAAACTCTTCGCAGTCATTGTCGATTCCTACAACCACCTTTAACCCCTCCTTGTATTCACTAAACTTCTTTACATAGCAATGTTGATTTATATAAGTCGAAGAAGCTCTTGAATCAAACAAAGTCTTAGAAACGTCCACAAGGAAATTTGAAGGGAAATGTGCTTGATAAACCGTTACAATTCTAGTTTAAATAGGTTCATATTTTATGAAGCAAAAATAGCATCCAGAAGTATATAAATGAAATATAAACTTGATTGTAAATTAATTATCCCTAAGTAACAAATTTTTTTGGTTACCCGATGTTCACGATCTTTGTTACACCTGAAAGCCACGTGTATCTATTATGTAATATATTTTTCCCTTTTCATCGCAATTCCCATTTTTTTCCCACACACTTGCGCCAACGCATGATTAATCGGACAATTCATAGGTGAAGAGCTCCGGTGTTTGCTATAAACATCAGGCTTTAATAGCAGCTTTCACTTCCTCGTCAGAAAGAAAGGGATGTCCGTTACGGTGTTCTTTCGTCTTTGGGAAGAACTGAAAGTTGCAAGGTTGGATACAATGATACCGTTTCAACCTCATCTGAATATGAGTCACCATCTTCTTCGGTTCTCAGCACACCAGCAACACCTGGGAACAAAGAAAGCAAAATCATTACATTGAGAATAGATGTATCTTTCAGGTATACAAGAATTTAGAAAACTGGATAAGAAATTAAAGGCCAAAAAGGCATTACTTTTTGAACCGATCTCATACCATAAATATATTTCAAGAATCTTTCAATAAGTCATTTGAAATTTCAAGAGATGGGGCTCGTAGCATCGAAAATGGTTTGTTTTTAGTTAAGCATTCTGACACAACAGAAAGCCGTCTAAGTCTCAGATACTCGTATTCGTGATCATGACGTCTTTCGCACTTCGAAAATTCTTCGTCATCACTTTTCTGACCGATGAAACTATCCTCACCTTCTTCGGAAAAGATTCACCGAAAGCAACCCAAAGTTTTGATTTTTACTTAGTTTCTGGAGCATAACGATGAATCCATGTGTTACCAACGGAAGTAAGTCGACACAAAAGGACGCCGATAACTCAACACGACACAGTAAAATTTTAATTTGGCGGGAAATGACTGCCAAATCAAAACTAACCTATGAATCAATGTCAGATATGATTCAGCTCCGTTTGATAGATAGCAGCACCCAATGGTAACAACCATTTACCTTAACGATGCCATCTGTCTTCAAATACAAGTACATTTTGCACTACCCTCGTTCGATCGAAAGAATGGACGACTGATTAGTTTCATTTAACAACACGCTAAAGCAATGATTCTCAAAATGTGGTGAGCATGTTATCTTAAGTTGTTGACACACAGAGACTTTTTCCAGTTTATATAATCAAAACAGGAAAAAATAAGCTGCCGTACTCGAAGAACAAATCTATGTGCATTATTTACGGATAACCTATCTTAAGTTAAATCTTCGTAACCAACGTTGAGGTACGACGGCAAAAAAGTATCTGGATGAATCTAGAACAGAGATTCCCAGTGGGATCTATGGAAGTTAGAAAAGTGCTTAAAAGTATTTCAGTGGTCTATTAAGGATCGATGACAATTTTTTTCTGTTTCAAAATTTTAATTCCTTTTTAAGGTTGTAATTATTAGACAATATCTGTTTTAATATACATATATAGATATAATATAGATTTGCATAAGGAGGTGTGATCCATGTACCTAAAACGGAAAACCGAAAGAATTTTTTTATCCTATGCCTATCTCCAACCTTTCAGTCATGAGCAGCCCAATACAGTGAAGAATGATAAAAGCAATCAGCTAAAACGTTGTCAGTAACACACAAAAATGGAGAGTTAAAAGAGTTAAAAACATTGAGGACGGCAGGACATAAGTTGAGGTGTTCTCCAGTCATGATCATGCCATAGTCGCAAATAGGACAAATATCAGGGCTCGTGAGTCCAATTCTATACTGGCGGCTTTGTAGATAGTTTTGGCCCGTAGCAAGTCTAAAACAGGCGACTCCAACTGTTTTAGGTGAATCACTTTTGGTGTACCAGATCACTTTTCAATTCTTTAACATTTGATTCAATTTTAATTACATTTAACTTAAATATATTCAATTTAATAATTTATCTTTTACTTTAAATTTAATTACATGTAGCTGATATAATATTCTAGTTAGTAATATATCGTTTCTTTAATTTTAATTACATTTAGCTGATATAATATTCAATTTAATACAATTTATCGTTTCCTTTAATTTTAAAATCGGTAAAGTTTACTTTGGTCCATTACACGTTATTTCATCGTTTACTTTAATTCTTATATTTAACTGAGTAATTTAATAATAATTATAAAAAAAGCACTCCTTGGATGGCTGAATCTGTTCTTTGCAAAACTTTGCATAGAACTTTTTAAATTTTTATTAATATTATTTCTTTAAAAAATCTCTATGAACTTGTGTTATGCTTTTTCCTTACACATTCTCTTCTTTTTTTTTTCTTTCTCCATTAGATCTGCTTCTCCCACTGCGGGCTCGAACAGCGGAGTGCTGCCCGCCCACTACACAACTGCCGCTGAAATCTTCCGACCTTTCCCGAACCTCGCCCACTGTGTTTCCTTCCCTCTACTCGGCTTGGGATCTGCGTATTCCGACCTAAAACATCCACATCACCCTTTACATTCGCATTTCAAAGGTTTGCAGAACTCTTTTCATTGGAATGACGTGTATTTATTAAATAAATTTTTAACGAATGAATAATCCACCTGTGGATGAATGTGTTAAATTAGTAATAGGCGTTATATTTCTCTATGAACTGAGTTTCGGGGAATTTCCTTTTACTTAGTTGGACTTCACCTCAAGAAAAAGGTATTGTCGGTGGACCTATAAACTTTTAGTACTGGTAAAAAATAGGATCATCTGTAGAGGTAATCTTCTGACCCGTCTCCCCTGTGATCATAAAATTTAATTACGAGATCTAAATTTCAACTTTAAGTAAAGTATCGTTTGTTTAATTAAAATAGTCAATTATCTTTATTTTCTCCAAAATATCATTATTTACTCCTCAAACTTCCTCCTTACCGCGAGAAGTAACAAATTCTGAACTCTATCACAGAACCCTTTTACCGGAATAACTCATTTAGTACTCATTTATCGACACTGGAGGGATGAAGGACTGGTTGACCCATGATCAATTACCTAAGCTAAAACTTCCGGGAATCGAGCCTGGGTCAGCAGTGCTCGCAGTAGACATGCTAACAACTACACTAGTTTCTTGAAGTATTATCGATAAACGACTTTATACTCGAATTCTCTAATGCTTGACTGAGAAAGGAGCAAATCACTAACAGATGACTGATGTGATTGTTTATTGACATCGCAATGGAAAGCAACGCGAGGGTGTTGGCAAAGGACCTCGTAAAATTTAAATTGGTTAAGTGACAAGGATTTCACCTGAGTTGACATCTCCTTTTCCAAAATTTCATTCGACGCTAACAGGAGGACACCAGTAGTCCACGTGTTGCTGTTATGTGCGTCATCAATAAAGAATTATTTATCTGGATAAACTAATCCAATACATAGCATGAATCTCGTGATAATTTTAATTCGATATTTGATTGATTGATTGTTTATTGACGTTGCACTTAGTAGCAACGCGAGAGCAATTGGCGACGGACCTTGTTATTTTGAACCGCAGTCAAGTGGCGTGAAAGACACTAGAGATGACTCTCCCTTTTACAAACTTTCATCCCATGCTAAAGGGAGGACTTTGAGCATCGACAGATTTAACGTGTATTAGCCCCGTTATACGGCGGATCTTCTGAGGCAACAGGCTCGAACCCACGACTCGACGGGAACAATACCGGCCGTGAATTTGCGACCATGACTCCTACACTATAGATGCCCCATCCAAAATTAGAGAAAACAAATCATAATTAAGAGCAATAAATGCAGTTTTACGCAGGGATTAAAATAATTAAGCCCAAATAGATGATGGAAAATGTTTAACAGTGACGTTGCTATCAATGCGCTTTTTAAATACATAATTAGAAAAGGAAAATTTTAATTCTAATGGTTCATAATTACATTACTATTGTTTTTAAGTGGAATTCCCTCAATTGCGATTACGAAACTAATAAAATGTTTTTCACTTACATTAAGTTGTGGCGAATCACTTCTTCTACCCGACTCTTGTGCCATAACTCAGTCAAATACAACTAACTCTAAAAGTAATAACCTACGCAAGGATACGCCAGTCAAGTCTCATACAACTATTAGTTTATTGATTTCTGTAATATAATGTCTATGGAATATTTGCTCTCTTTTGTTCCCCCTAGGATTAATTCACCTATTCGACTATTATTGAACAAATACTCTCTTACCAAAATCTCTCCAATTGAGGCTGACTTGATTTCTCAAATCCTGCGACCGCTATCGCCCGTAACAACTCTTGATATCATCTATCTCTTGTAAGGCATACACTAAGCGCTAATCCCACTCGTCCTCTATTCTCTAAATTTCCTTTTTCTTATATACCGTCATATCTAACTCATTTCACTTTATTTCTACCTGCCTCTAATTAGCATAATCACGTTTCATTTGGGTTGGGAAGAAATTGTTATTTCGTGCAATCAATCTCAATTAAAGTTCCCAAGAAAATCTCGAATAGCCTAACGTCACAACGTCGCATAAAGCTCGCCTTTCATTCTGATTTTTGAAAAAGCCTTTATCGTTTTCTTTACCGATTTAAAAAACTACTCTTCTCACTACACCTTCCCTCGGATAAAAAACAAAAAAGTTTAACTAAATTAATAAAGTAGAGATTTTAAAATGAAACTAACTGCATCACACCGAAATGAGTCAGCTCTTCAAAATCAAAAGAGAAATTAAATTTGCGAAACCAAATCTCGCTTGACGTGATTTGCACGATTCGAAACATCATTAGCTTAAATTGAATTCAAGGATGGAATTCGCTTTCGGAATGCGTGATTTGATACAAATACGAAACCAAGATACATTGAGTTCAACGTCATCCATAGCTTAATATTTACAATAGAATTATCATTTGGCGATCAGTATTCGGAACTGAAATGCCATAGGAGTTCAGTGCAAATCAAATTTCGTCGTAGCGTCGATTGAGAATTGACATTTGAATAATAATAAAATAGTTTGTTTCCAACTATGACCGAGAAAATATACATTGAAGATAATTAAAATACATTGTTGCTAACAATATTGCTAGCTCAAAGTTCTGTTCATTCAAATCTTATTTTTTAGAAATTTCATCGTTGAGGAACTTGTATAACAACCTGATTGGTTTATTGATTATTTATTAACGTTGCATTTAGAAACAACATAGTGTCTATTGGTGACGGATCTCGTAATTTTGAGTCTTGATCAAGTAATGAGGACCAAACCTGAGCTCGCACCTCCCTCTCCAGACTTCAACACCATATCAAGGAAGGACACGGAACCTCTAAAAATCTAACGTACATCAGCCCTACCACACCACGAATAGTTAAAGGTATTAAGTTCTCGAACCCTCCACTCGACGGAATCAACGATTCCGCTGGTTCGCAACCAGGACCACTGGGCTACCGCTGCCACTTATATCAACTAAAATATGAAATTAAATTCAATATTTGTAATTTATTTTTTTGAGAGTAGATACCTACATAGCGTTTTTGATTCAGAGACTAAAAAACAATAGCTCCACTTACATTACTTTCTTTCAGTAAATATTTTTCAAGATAAACAAAAAAAAGTGCGTATATATGTTCTCAATATGATTTTTTTTTACATTTACATATTTTTCGTTTTAAGTAATAAACTAAAATATAGGATACTGACAGGTGGACAAATTCAAAAGAAGACTTCTAAGTAATTCTACAGGTAAAGATAACATTTTCCCCCTTCATGCTAAATGGAACAATAAAATGAAAAAATTTAATTGCTTTTTGCCGTTCCTTCGAAATCATTCAAAATTAAACTGTAACTTTATCCCTTTTATAGACCTTATAGATCCATCTTTGGTTCCTAAATGTAGAAAATGTCTTCAAGATCAGTATTTGATAAAATATTAAAATAATTATTACGTCTTCTAATGAGAAAAATTACTTTTAGTACTCTCTGCCACAAGTAAAATGTTTCATCTTAAACAAGCAAACCTTCCATTCAAAAAATAAATTAAAACCCATTTTCTAAGAAATTCATTTGTGGAAACATGCTCTGTTATTCTAAAGATATTTAATCCACAAATAAATAAATATTTAAAATCATGACCTGTAACATAATACGTTATCTCTGAGTGAGCTGAAATTTCATATAAAATCTTCAACTTTCTTTTTATGAAAATCCATCGATTGTGCAACATATTTAAGATTTATTATAAAGATTTATTGTAAGATTATTTTAAAGTAATGGACCCGGAATGATGACGGAATGAACATCCTGACATCGGCAGAAATGGTGGATCAAATTGATTTATCGTTCCCAAATATTTAGAACAATTGAAAGCATTCTTTAATTACATAATTATTTTTATTAATAATTAATTCTGCAACATGGGATAATCGCGAAACTTCTCTTAATTAACATCTGGAATTTCTTTCTGGCTTTATATTTAAGTTTCCACCTCCTTTCCAACCAAATGAAACGTATATATGAAAATTAAGTACATTTTAGAATGGGAGTAAATAGGTATAAACAAATAGTAAAAAAGACACCACAGAGAATTGAATCGAGGGGGGAGTTGGTATTAGGAGGAGTACAAATAAATTTGCTTGCGTGTCTACATGAGTTAGTGAAATTAGGACTCCCGCTATCGGATGGATTGAATATTTAAAGGAGATACTCTCATCATGTTCCAATAAGGGAATCCTTTGATATATTATAGAAGTTGTTAGTACTCGCAGCAAAGAACCGAAACCGGTTGAGAGCCCAACCCTTACTAAAGATTTGATAAACTCTATTTTGAAACATAATATACTATTTTAATTTATGTCCATAGGCTTGAACTTGTTAGAATTTAGATTTGTGATTCGAGTAAAACTTATGATTCCGGATGAGACGAGTAATAGAATTTCACCACAATATTATACTTACTAATTCTGATTCAGAATTTCTTCCTCTTTCATCCAGATGGTTCACTCCTGATGAGCCCCGGCACCGGGAAACCAGCACCGGGACACCACCCCAGTGATGTGTACTCGTGCGTGAAGTGCGACAAGATGTTCAGCACGCCCCACGGTCTAGAGGTGCACTCCAGACGCTCCCACAGTGGCAAGCGGCCTTTTGCCTGCGAACTGTGCAACAAGACGTTCGGGCACGAGGTGAGCTTGAGCCAGCACAGGGCCATCCACACGGCCGAGAGGACCTTCGAGTGCAAGCAGTGCGGAAAGTCCTTCAAGAGGTCCTCCACCCTGTCCACGCACTTGCTCATACACTCGGACACCAGGCCCTACCCGTGTCAGTACTGTGGCAAGAGGTTCCACCAGAAATCGGATATGAAGAAGCATACCTATATACATACAGGTGAGCGTGTTGCTTAAGATTGTTAACCCAACAGTTTAAGCGATTACTGTTAAAGTTATGCATGAATATTTCAGGGTTTCTGTACCAGTAAAAAGACGTTATTTCAAAGTTCATGAATTCTACACTTCCCTTGGACATTAATCTATGAAAAAGTTTTCAGGATATAATGTTTTAATGAAATACCGATTATATATATATATCCCCATTAGTCATTAGAGAATGTTAAGTTAACAAACACATGTTATTTTCTCATTATTTCAACAAACAATTCTTATATTTGTTCGTATTATGTTGACCCTTTGCAGTCCGAAAATTAATGTTCCTCATTTTCAGTAGTCTGTTCCAAATTAAATTTTGAATTACATATGTTTATTGTTGACCTATAGCAATTTTATATTTAATTGAGTTTTCAAATTCTTATGTGCTGTATAAAATAAAAAGTAAAATTAAATTTAAATTATGGGGCTTTATTAATAATTTTTGTTATACGTTAATGGATTTTAAAATGCTTCATAGTGTGATATCTTGTGAATCAATGCTGGTCTGAGTTTTGCGTATATGTTTCAAAATTTTAAGTAGCTTCTCTTCTTCCGCCAAATTCAATCCTTTTTTAACAGTCCATATGTTTTTTGTTTGTGCAGGGAGGTCATAAGGGCCCTGGGTTAGTTCTGGATTTTTACTCATATATTTAGAGAGAGAGTAACCCTACTTCTCATTATCAAAAAATATTCTTCATTTTCATTTGACTATCTCAGAAGGACTTCAACTAAATCACACAAATAATCTTCATCATCACTGCTAAGTACACTTGGTTGGTTTAACACTTCATCTTCATCCACGATTTTTCAATCTTTTCCTCAAAAAAAAAAATATTTTAAACATTTTTATAATATAAAAAACTAAAAAAAAAAGTACTATACAAATTTATTGATATAAAAACGTTTACGGCAACGAGATTCTAACACGACTGATTACGGTGACACATGTTGGAACCTCAACAAGATCTCACAAAAAAGACAATGTACTACGTTATGCAAAAGCAAAAACAAACTATAATTACCAACATTAGAATTGTAAAACTGTTAAATGCTTCAAAGGTGTCCTATAAATCTGACATTTATACATTTATGTAAAAAACAGTTTTTATAATAACAGTAATTCTTAAATTTAAAAACCGTGCCGACGTTCAACATTCTGCAAAGAAAGATGATGTCGAGTCGGACTGGAAGTTGGACCGCAAAGAGTACACATCATTTTTTAAATTAGATTTACTTGTACAGTTAGCGTCTCCTTTGTTTGCTGAATTCGTAGCATAGAAAAAGTTTTTTTCAAAGACTTTAAAATGTTTCTTAAATCCATAAATAAATATTATTGTAGCTTTAAGAAACATTTTATTTATTAAAAACTTATGAAAAATCAAGTAAAAAATATATTTAGAATTCTGCAATCTGTATGAAAACAGAAGTATAGATGAATAGCTTAGATTCGTGTTTATTTCCTTCCGAATAAATAAGTAAAGTTATGAAATACAAGAAGAGTATTTTTGTTTTGGGCATATAATGATGCATCCAAGTTTCATCTACACTAATTAATTTGTGCCAAAGCTGTGATTTATTGCTCCTAAACTGCGCCAACAGAACGTTTGAAAAGTTCATTCTAATACGTTTTGGACCTAATGTGAGCAAACGCGACTCCCAAAGCGTGGACAGATTTTTCATGCCTAAATATGGATACAACATGTGACTAACACTTTCTTTGGACGTATTCATAGTTTCACCTATCTATCTCACTTTAATTCGACGGTCATCTAGCAACACTTAGCGAACTTAAGTGATGTAATTGTCAGTGTTTGCAGTTTTTGGAAGTTTCGAACATTCAACTCCCAAGCTGGTTTCGGCCACGTTTAGATTCAGCTGCCCAAAATTTCACGGTGGTAAATGATGGTGCCGAAGGCCAGTACATAACGTCCTACTCAATTTTTATTTGTGTAGGCGTGTTGCCTTTAAAAACAAATATTTAATGACAGCTCGAAACTCGATTTTTTCCATTTTCACAAAAACACTTACGTCGACTCGCTCAAACGATTGTCAACAATAAATGCGCGTCCAAAATGGTTGAAATTTTAGTAAGTACCTTTCAAAAGATGCACAACCACATTCCCTAGCTTTTATTGACGTGTGAAGCCATCTTCACGTTTCGATCAGAAACTTTTTAACCCACCCTTTTTTTTTCATTTTTTAAAATAAATGACCTATTTTATTTCAAAATATTCCTCTTTTTACTTCAGCACAATTACTTAATTCAATAATGTAAATCTGTAGCAAACTTTTGAATTTTCATTCAAATTTGATTATTTGAAAATGTAACAACAATTTTTCAACGAACTTATGATTTTAAAATAATTATTCTTTTCAGTGTTAGATGTGTTGGATTAAAAATGAATATTCAAAGTCAAATGTTTAAGAATCAAGATTTTAAAAACGCAACAGGTAAAACATTTATCCTGCTTTGCAAATTGTTTTCAAAAAAAATCAACGGATGGGAATGTATCCCTTAACGCAATCCCTTACTTCTGATTTCTTTTTAATAAAAACTAACAAAAGTTTAAATGATTTTTTTTTTGTTCCGAAATAATTTTAATTTTCCTTGAAGTATTCGTAGTTGAAAAATTTGATTTTTGAGAATGAGAAATTCGAAATTCTGTTCAAAATTATATGGTATAATATACGAAAATGTTCATAACCCAATAGTTAATATCAATAGCATCAAACACAACAGTTTAGAACGTAACATGACTCACTAGACAGTTGCCTAAGTCTCAGTTATTTGTATTCATGATCATGATGCTTTTCGCACCAGAAATATTCTTCATCATAACTTTTCTGGCCGATGAGATCAACTTCACCTTCTATGGAAAAGACTCATCGGAAGCAACCCAACGCTTTTCGCATCTGAAATGTTCTTCGTCATAACTTTTCTGGCCAATGAGATCATCTTCGCTTTCCTTAGAAAAGATTTACTGCAAGTAACCCAACGTTTAAATTTTGTTTTTTCTCCCCGGTGCATGAGATGAATCATGGTCTCGCCAATGGCGACAACTAGACCCAAATTGACGTCGACAACTAGACGCGGCAGAAATTAAATTTCGATTTGGCAGAAAATGACTACAAAGTCAAAACTAACTTATGAATCAATGTCATATTTGTTTCGTCTCTGTTTAACAGATGGTAGCAACAAAGGGAAAATCAATTTATTTTAATGATGCCATATGACTTCAAATACAAGTACTTTTTGAACCATTCCTCGTATTATGTATAAGGCAATGTTCCCGTAAAAGAGTTTATTCGAAATATTCTCTACCTGACAAGGAAAGATGTCCAGGAAACTAAAGGGATGATAGATGCCTAACGCATTCAAACACCGAATTATTTATGAGGTAACAGTACCCTAATTTAACTATTCATACATATTTTAATTCAGTTAGATAAAAGTTCTCTTTGTCTCGTGAGTTTCATTAAGCAAATATCTTTAACAAATAAAACTCCGAACCCAAATCTCATTCAAAGGCAAGATTAAAACATCAGGAGTACCAAAAATGCATCCAAGAATTCCAACGTTCCAATCAAAGGAATTCCTACTAGAGAGAATGCAGCAAGAGGAATCACAACACATTAAAACTCCCTCCCCCATCATTCCGAACGCCCTGAATATTCATTAACCACCAGAAGGAAGACACAGTAGCCTCGGACGAACACAATCCATAATCTTAGCAGACGATCGCATCCCGTCAGGGGAGGGAGCAAACCCGTTCTGATTAAGGCCCGTTGTGCCGCAAAAGATCCTTTTCCACGGGGTGGAACATCATTCTCAGAACAATCCCTGTACATCAGATTGCAAGGCGCCTAATTCAATTATTTGAAGTGCTCCTACGCGCCAAGTCCCCAAGGTCATATTAGCCAGTCGACTCCAGACGGAAAGGCTCAAAATCAAACGATACCAACACTCCTCCACCCCCAACTTCTAACGAAGCATGAACGCACGCATTGGATTATATGCCTGGTAAAATTTAATACACGGCCGTTTTAGCGTGGCCGACAAAATTGTATTACATGTCGACAAATCCCTGGAGTCCGGCTGCTCGGGGCACGGATAATGCAGCACTTTTTTTTCTCTTGCTCCGGCAAAAGTCAGGTAAAGCTTTTCCGGAAAAGTTTTGTCGGATAATGAGGGGTCATTACCGGGAATTTAATCTTTCATTAACCCAGATGAGGTCGTGACGGTGGTGAATCTGTTTTGGTGGAGAAAGGTTGAAAAGTATTGACTTTTGCTGGAGCAGGCGGTAAAAAACAATTAGGAGCTGGAACAGAGCTTCTGCAAATGACATTAGCTAGGTATAAAGTGCTGAGGGGCATCGAAGAGCTATTAGCGAATACGGGGGGTGCCCATTAGAAGAAGAGATGTCTACTTATCTATCAGGTTTCACCTTTTTTCTTTGTCGTCCGGCCCGGGCATTAATTTTGCAGATGGCGAAGTCTTTTGATCTCCGTGAGAGATTTTGTAATGGGTTTTGACATTTTTGGTGGGATTTTTGGATCGACGGCACTTTCCGGGTAATTGGAATTAATGAACCGTTTCCTGGATGAAATGGAATTGGATGGGAAAAAAAGATAAAGGGTTGAAAAGTCGAGAAAGAGTTTTAGATAGGATATTATTGCTGACGTTTAATTTTATTATCAATTCTTTCGTCACGATATCCGCTGGTGAAAGTGAAATGTCAGTTTTAATTTGGAAAATGGATGATTTAAAGTGATAGAGACACTCAAATACTTCGGGTTTTGTATTTTTTCATTTTTCTGTTAAGAAACAGAGGGCGCTTCGCTGTTTCTGCATATGAGAATTTGATAAATAGAACTTACGAAAATTGAATTTTAATATTGTAAGCACACGTGCTACGGCGTAGGGAAAAGTATTTGTATTGCTTCTTTCTCAAAATGTGGTTTTTGAGATATTTTGGTACATTGTCCTCTAAATCTACTTTGTCTATAGTGTTGATATTTCTAGGGATAATGTAGATTTTGAGAAAAAGAAATGAGGAATTAATATTTAGAAATGTGGTTATTTTCTATACAATGAACATAATTTTTACATAATGGTTTTATTAACATCGCCCTAGAAGCAACGTAAGGTCTATTGGCGACGAACCTCGTTATTTTGAACCTCGGTCAAGTGACGAATAATTTTTGTTAATACATATTCATAAATTGTAAGTATTGCATAGTGTTTGTGTAGAAATTATGGGAATTTCGAATCATATTAATATTAATTTCTTTAAAAAATATTAAATTTGATTTTTGTAGCAGTATAATTTTATCCATTGTATAGAAAGTTATATATAAGTGCTTGTAAATTTTTAAAGTTATAATTATGAGTTTTATGGAAGTGCATTACTAACAAATGTAAAAGCAGTTAAGAATAGTAATTACAAATACATACTTATTTATGTTCATAAATGTTGTTTTTTTTTTTTTTTTTGCAAAAACAGACACTTGATTATACAGATATTTATGACTTTTATTGATTTTAATTTTAAATTGTGAAGATTAGTTAAACCTGGTTTAAAAGGAGCTCATTTTTTCCTTATCAGTTATATCTTAAAGCACATCCCAAAGGAAATGATATGAAAATATGAAAATGAAATAAACTCTGCCCTTTTTTGAAAATTAAGGAAATTATCGTTTTATTCCATTCTGGTTTGATAAAAATTAGAGTTATGAAATTATAAAAATTAAATCGTTTTGTTAAGGGGTTCACTTCATGCAGCATTTCCTTTATCTCCATAATGCTAAAAATGGTCAAGTTAAGGGTACAGTTTAAAACAATTGACTGCTAGTAAAGCCACCAATTTTCGTTTGTGTATTTATTGCATTATTCTTATTATAATAACGAGATTTTTTTTTTATCTAAAAATTTTCAAAATAAATTTACGAACTAAAATACACGCTCATCTTTTTCAAATCTTACACATGTATATGTTCATGACTTTCTCTAAAAAATAGCTTAAAAATTTTTAAAAAATGTTCATATTCAAAAAAAAATGATTATAAAATAAACCCCCCCCCCCCCGAAAAAAAAATTGGTGACTGTGTGACAGAAAATTTTGGAAAAATAGACATTTTTAAATGGTCGGGGTAATCTAGTGGTCAAGGTCGCGGATTCAAGGTCGTCGTTGTTTCCGTCCTGTCGTAGGCTCGAGCCTAAAGATTAGCCGCGTTTCGGGACTGATGCTCGTTAAATTTGTGAACTTCTAAATCCAAATCATTCAACTGACATGGAATGGAAGTTTGGAAAGGGAGGTGCCTGCTAAGGTGTCGTCTTCGTCACTTGAACGAAACACAAAATGACAAGATCCGCCGTCAATAGCCCTCCTGTTGCTTCCAAGGGCGAAGTAAATAAACGACCAATCAATCTGCATCAACAACTTTTCTCACATTTCTAATGCTTATACTTTTTTCTGTTTGTGATATTTTTTTTGTTTAGTTAACGGTACAAAAAGGGTACCTTAAAGTGTTAATTATTGCTAAAAATAACTAATATATCAGGATAAAATTTATTCTGTATCTTAATGTATTCCTATATACATTATGTTTAAATTTACAGATATTCATGTTAATTTTTTTGGTTTCAGGAAAGTCCCAATCCAAAGTCAGCAGTATCACAATCTTTTAATTATTATCCCTGGATTTCGTTAAATTTTATTTATTTCTAAAAATAATGGTGTTATAGAAACTTAATTTTTATTTGATATTTTTAAGATTTCATTACGTAATCACTATTCAGAGTAATATATTTCTCCTGCGTTTCTTGAGCTTTTGTAGACAGTCATTGTAGATATATATCTATCTACTCCATACTACGAGTTGCTTCAATCTATGATTTCTTGAAACCAAACAAATCAATGAGAATAGCTGTAATTAACAACATTATGTACATAAGGATCAATCAATAAGCAGAATAAATTTCACCCCGATATCTCGGTTATCTTAGTATTGTAATTAAAATTTACGATACCCTTCCGTATAAATCTTCTCATGTCTCAATCTTTTGTGAAAACGTGCCCCGCAATCAAATAAAGACGAAGAGCAGAAATCATTACCCTGCATCTACAACGTATCAAAAAAACGCCTTTGGTAGATACACACCGAGGGAAACGCCGCATCCCAGATGCACATAAGTTTTAAGCAGCGCAATTAACATTTGTAGGCGCCGTAACTTTGGTGGCCACGGAGACGCAAAATACGGGGCTTCTTAAGTAATTATGAAGGAGTGGCCCAGAAAATACTACTTAAAATCGTAGTTCGCATTCCGGTGTGCGCCCCATTAGGGCTCATTGTTGACCGCTTGACCTGCAGACCACGTGTGGGGTTAAGTGCCGCGGGGGTGGGAAGAGAAAGTTCGCCTCCGAATTGGAAGAGAGCAAATCATTTTTCCTCCTCAATAACGGGAAGTGATTCCGAGTCGAGTTGGAGAGAGTGGACCGGCATTAACTGGCCAATCACTGCCATCACCCTATCGTCGGATGGGGAGGAAGGGTTGCAAGAGTTTGGCGATCTATCGCTCCGATGGTGATGCTGCACAGATTTAAAGGCTGTGTGTTTCGTTGCAACGCAGGAAAAACGAATGTAATATATTTTTTAAATGATTCATTTTTATACGCAAAAAAATAGAACAGTCTGTAAATTTAATAAATTTGTGTGGCTTTGAAGATTGTTAATTATTGAAACTGAAAAAGGAATTAATGAGTACGGTAATATCTATTAGAAAATATTTTATACAATTAATGTTTGCAGCTATAACACGCGTTACTATGTATGGGATTATTCAAAATCATTTATCCGGTTATTAAATTCTATATTGAATTTTGAAATGATATCATTTGAAATCATTTACAAATGTTCATCAAAAAATGACACAGAAGGATAAGTATAATACATGAATTCAGGAGGGGGGGGAATGGAAGGTTTTTTTTACAGATGTTCGATATAACTTCCTTTATTACATGTATAATTTCAATTCGATACATAAATTCCTACTAAACACGTTGTAAAGTGTCAGTCGTAACGGATTGTATAGCAACAGTAATCCGTTGCTTAAGCTCACATAAATTAGTAGGCAATGGTGGCGAATTCATTTTATCTTTTACAAGCCCACAATGGAAGAAATCACATGGGACCATGTATGTTCCGAATCGCTAGAATGAGATATTTTTCATTCGAAGATGATGCACAGTTATCTGACAAGTTTGGTATGGAAAACTTTACATTCGAAGAAATATTGTTAAAATTAAGTAGTTATTCATGAATAAGATAAAGAGGAACCTTACAAATCTTTTACCTGTGAATTTGAAATTGGAGATTCTTATCAACAAGCTCAAGAAGAGATGTTTGAAGTTACCACTTCAAAGAACCAGAATTAGTAATCCAAGTCTGATCGATAGTAAAGACTCGATGCAAAGTGACGACGACAATTCGTCGCATCGGTAATCAAAACGAACCTCTAAATTATTGTCAAATTAGTTTCGTCGCCTTACAACAAATAGCAGGACACAATACCAACTCAGATCATGATGCTATATAATGTTCTTCCTATTGCACGTCTTATCGGCCTTTTTTCCTGTAAATACACTGTTTAAAACGTTTATCTCTTGAGTTGTATTAGCAATTATACTGTATTGGCCCTTGGATGTCCCTCCCTAAACAGAATTCTTTTATTCAGGCTTAAGACCAGTTTAGAGACACAAGGACACGAAACGTACTTACTGCCCATACATACTGTTTTCATTACGTTGTTACCGTATGTAATCTACTTTTATCATCCAGTCAAAAAAGGAATGAGCTGAAAGCAGCATTCAAAACGAAGCAGATATCAACCAAGTATCTACTACTTGAACAACTACTTGAATTCTTCACCACTAAAGGCAAGATATTTTTCACAAATGGTATTTACAAATCATCATCATGCTGACAAGAGATCATAACGATAGAGATTACATTGTACAATATATATATATATATATATATATATATATATATATATATATATATATATATATATATATATATATATATATACATGGAATTGTTTGACTTTTCTTTAATAATTCCATAATGAGTTTGCCGTTGATTTCTGTGAAAATGTATCTTTGATATTATAACCGTTTTTTATATAGTATAACTTTGATGTGGATAATTTGGCAATTTATTTTGGAGTAATCCAGCATAACAGTTTACGGGTAGCTACAACATTAATTATGTTGCACTACGTTCTTCTGTTTTTCTCAAATATTTTTTTTTTTCAAGTTTTTCAATTTATCAATTTTTTCCAAAATTTTGGTAACAGTAATTGCAATTTTTCGTTTAATTTATTTTCTTCTGGAAATTTCTATAGTATGTAATTTTTCCCTTTATAGTTAAATTTGCATATTTGTTTTTATTTATGTCATATTTAAACTTTCTTCTTCGGAACGCGAGATAAATAATTTATTTAAAAATAATTGCACGTGTTGACAGTTATTCTAATTTATTTACTCGTCAACATGAGATTTATATTAGAACTATGATTATTTTATTTATAAAAGCTAACCTCTGTTTTATTAACCTTATTAATGAACAAGATTTATCTCATTCTTTTATAAGTGAGGGATAAAATTATTTTTGGCGATATTCAAGGCTTACTTTGTCTTGTGCACAAAAAACATTTACAATTTATGTTTTCTGAATCCTTTTATGGTGAAAAATATACATATAAATATGTTGCAATTTTTTTTGCAAAAAAATTACCAAGAAATTTCTAAATTCGAATAATCCTCAACGTGCTGTCTAATAATATCTTGGGAAGTCAAAAATAATTGTAAATTACATCGAATACATCAGACATTTCTTCTAATAATATCCCAGATGGGCTTAAATCTTCTATCAGTACGATGCTCGTTTAAAGCTCTTCTTAATGAACGTAGTAAACGTGTGGTTACGGTCTAGAGTTCCAAATTGGTTAAGTCATGATCCATGTAATGGGGCTCATGCATGATAAATCGTTCAAGCATCAAATCCTCATGTTGACAGGATTTGGAAGTTTGGAGAGGGAGATGTCGGCTAAGGTGTCGTCCTCGTCATCTTATTAAGGCTCAAAATTACAAGGTTCATCGCCAATAGCCATCATGTTGCTTCTAAATATGAGGTTAATAAATAATCATCTATGAAGTTCTTATTAAATGTACTCTCGAGAGAGAAATAAGTTAAGCTTTCTGCTCACCATTAAAGAATGACGCGAATTGGAAACTTCATAAAGCTCAGAGAAAAATTGATCGGCTTTTTATACAAAATATTTTTCATTATTCAGCTTTGAATATTTTCTGTGAAACTCTTTCAACGTTAGAAACACTGAAACTCTTTTCGTTATTCTTGAATAAAACCATGTCAACATCGATTCGAGTTCAGTGGCTTTTTTTTTATAAATTGAGTGAAATTTTAATCAAGGTTATATTTATGTCTATATGAAAATAATAAATCGTATATTCATTAATTAATTTCAATGATAAATTTTTTTTCGACCACTATAATTTTTAGTTTTTATAACTGTGATTAAATTTTGGAATATGAAATTGAAAAAACGTTAACTCATGTTAAAATATTACCTTTTTCGCATTTTTATTATAATGTATTAATTGTAAAAGTCTGAAATATATTATAAATTAAATCATTGCTGAAGAAATACGAAATATATATATGAAATATAGTTAATACCATCTCTATTATTTTTTTCACGCGTAATTCATTATTCGAAAAATTTGTGGGTTTAATAATTTTTTTTTACAAAAAACATGTACAACCTAATATTTTCTAAACTTTCTCTCTATATATAATTGTCGGTGTTAAGTACACATTATTTTTAAATTATACAAAATTAAATTTTAAATTATAATCAATAAAAATAAATTTAATTTTTTATTAAAACTGAAAATAAAAAACCACAATTACTAAGAATTAACTGAAAAAAAATGAGTAAAATACCAAAATAGCCCAAACGATTATGCTAATAAATATTATCCAAAACTAAAAACATACAAAATATTGTAATGAAAACCATTCATAAAATTACTGAGATACAAATTACACCAAATTATTTTAATTCAAAATACACATAAGACATTGATTAAAAATTCCAACCAAGTTAAATACAAAGATTTAAGAAATATCAGATCTCAAGAGAGTAAAAAAATTAATGACAAAGAGAAATAGAGATAATGTAATTTATATAACGTTCCATACTTAGGAAAGAGAAAAATGTTATTAATTTGATTTCACAGATCCAACTTCAATAATTGCATTTACATTAAATGTATAGCACAAGAAAAGTCGAAATTCCATTCACGAACAGAAATTCAACATTTAGAAAAATGAAATTAAGATTTAAACCAAAATAAACTAACATAAATTTAAAAATAATCTAGATCTATTAATTCGATATCATCCATCATTTCATTCACTTCACCATTGGAATGTTCATCTAAATACTTTTCTCACGATGTTTCGCATTTCTTCCATCTTCATTTTAAGCGAATTATCGATTTCTTTCTTGATTTTTCTAGTATTGTATATGTAAAAAAATTATTTGTTTAAATTATAAGAATTATCCAAAATTCATTGATTTCAACTCAAAATACAAAGAAGTCTTTTCAATTAAGCAATTTTTGTTTCAAGTTTATCGTGTTAACGAAACATTTTACAATATATATATATATATATATATATATATATATATATATATAATTATCATTATTATTACCTCAAATAAATCGTCATTCATATGGAATAGTTTGAAGTTAAGTATATTTAATAATAAAGTAAGTAAAGTAAAATATAAGTAAAATTTTTAAAAAGTGTTATACAAAGTTTTGTAAAGAACAGGTTTAGTCACCCAAGGTGCTCTTTTTTATAATTATTATTAAATTACTCAATTAAATATAGGAATTAAAGTAAACGATGAAATCTCGAGAAATGAACAATAGTAAACTTTTCTGATATTAAAATTAAAGAAAAGGATAAATTATTAAACTGAATATATTTAAGCAAAATTTAATTAAAATTAAGGCAAACAATAAATAATGAAATTGAACATATTTAAGCTGAATATAATTAAAATTGAAGCAAGCCATAAAAAATCAAAAAGGGATCTGGTACGCGAAAAGTGGTCCAACTGAAATAAAACCCCTTGGGTGGCTAATATTTAAGTAAAATTAATAAAGTATAAGTAAACAATTGTGTATCGAGTCCTTGTACAAATTTTATCATTTGACAAAGTAATGTCGTGTTTAATTTTTCGTTTCTTGTTCAGACACTTTCGACTCTATTTCAGCGAGCTCTAATTTTGATGCATAAAATTGCTACTAATTTTTCATCAACTCCTCTGACGCCAAATATGTTTTTGAGATCTAACTATCAAGAAAACTATTTTATTCTTTTTACTAACACCATAAATAATATTGGTGTATGGGATTTGGTTCCTTTCGAGAGAGAAAAATGTCAATATATTTTTAAAAGAGAAAATAATGTTAGCAATGACCATTTTTGTCGATAATTTAACGCCCAAGTGTTTTTTAGCCACAGAAGGGGCTGTTGTTTTAGTTGAGGCATTTTGGAGTACCAGATCCCTTTTCAATTTTTTATCTTTTGCTTCAATTTTAAATACATTTAGTTCAAATATATTCAATTTATAACGTATCGCTTGCTTTAAATTTAATAACATATAGATAATATAAAATTTAATTTACTAACTTATCGTTTCCTTAATTTGAATATCGGAAAAGTTTACTATTGTCCATTTCTAGATATTTCATCGTTTAACTTTAATTCTATTTAATTTAGTAATTTAATAATAAGTCTAAGAAAAGTGCACCTTGAGTGGCTAAACTGTTCTTTGTAAGACTTTATATAGAAATTGTTTTATTAATTTCAAGAAAGAACTTTCTCGTAAGACTCATAAACATTCACATTTCTCCACCTATCTTCCTCAAATTTAGCTCCTAATTATTTTGGAGGCTTTTTCTATTTCACACAAATGTGCAAAAAATACTTATATTCGGGTATTTGATAGTTATGAATACATAAAATTGTACCATGGATATCTTATTAGCCGCTTTATAAAGGGGCTTTTGTTTTCGTACAACCACAAAAAGTCCTCTCTGACCACTTTTCAAAACAAAAATTTTTGGAAATTTTTTTTCCAAATGCACGTGACTTGTTTAATCTAATTTTGTTCCTTCCAACCGATTCACAGAAGTTTTAATTTGAATTGCAGTCATTGAAGTATTAGTGTCGAGAATAGCGTAATCCGCAAAGATTTATTTTTTCATTTATTAGCAGCAATATAATTAAGTTTACTTTAAAATATATTCAATTTAATAATGTATCGTTTGCGTTGATATTAAGATCTGAAAAAATGTATTATTATTCACTTCAATATTTGATCGCTTGTTTTAATTCTTATACGTAACTGAATAATTTAATAATTATTTTTTAAAAAGTTCGAATCTTTAGTGGCTAAATTCGCTCTTCGTAAAATTATGCATTTTTTTTTTTTTTTTTCATATTCTTTCTCATTCTGTATTTTTTTTAAAAATTTCGATACAAAGCTAACTTATACAATGAATGCCCTTTGTTATTTTCAAATAAACTGTTAATTTTCTTTTGAAATCATTTTTTACCTTTCTTTCATTTCGTGTCATAAAAACTCGTTAATATAATTCGCTTTCAAATTTAAACATGTTTGGAACACAATATTACGTATAGAGTTTTTGCTGCATTATTAAGTTTCCTGTTGATGAATAATTGCTGAATATAGTTCTTCTTTGATTAATGATTGATTGTTTTATTAACGTTGTACTTTGAAATAACCAAAAAGCAATTGGAAGGGGGGGGGGTAACAGCTCTCGTAATTTTGAGCCTCGCTGAAGTGATGAGAACGGCATTTCATTCAGTATTTCATCCTCCGAAATTCCTCACTAACTCGGAGGAGGGACTTAGAAACTCGATAATTTTATTGTGCTGCAGCTCGGCTCTTCTCAAGTGGCATCAGGACTCGAACCCGTTACCCTATGAAAACAAATCCGACCATGAGCTCATGATCATCATCGCTCCACTATTACTGTCGCATAATGGAGTTTTTGTTTTCTACTTTAAGTGTAGTATATTTAAGTTATAATACTTATTTTTTTAGAATAACCAATTAAGATTTCAATATTTTTTTTAATGTTCCTTGAACCTCATTCGAAGAATTAGTTTCGTTGTAATGAGTATTACCTGATGTAACATTAAAATAATTTTTACTTTAAATGTGTGAGATTTGTGTGTGCAAAAATACATTGATTAATTATTTTGATTACTATTTGTATGGAAATTAAACACTAGATTTTATAATTCTAATACTTTCTTCTTTTTTTTTGATAGTAGTTTTGAGTTTTGTAAAATAGTTAAATGAACAAACTCTTCCACTAAAGGTAGAGTAACAAGATTTTATTTTTAATATTGTAAATTGATTTCTATTTCTGACAATTTTCGTTTCTTTTTAAGAAATGTATTGTACTTTTTTCCCCTCCAATATTATTCGAATCCATGAAATAGATCATCATCAATTATTAGAGTGAATATTGAACCATATATCGCTTATTTAGAAGAGCGTTAAAATTACCAACATCACATGATATTGATGCCTCATTACATAATCTTCATTGTGAACTACTTATGCAAATCTTGAATTATCTAGCATTAAAAATCCAGACTAAAGTTAGAAAAAAAAAATTCCGAATGCTCGCAATTACTTCTGCGACAGTAACTATCTCGTTCATTTTTAAAAAAAATCTATTGCATGAAGAGAAATAATATATTTTTGGCAATGAGTCCCGCATTTCAATCTACTGATACTTGCTTGTATCATTTTTAAAGTCACTGAGATACAAAAATGCTGTAGTTTTTGCATTTCTTTTTTATACTTTTGAAAGATAAAGACAGCTTCCCTTGATTGATTGATTGTTTATTACTATAGCACTTGAAATCAATTCGAGGCCTCTTGGCGTCAGACCTCGTCCTTTTGGACCTCTGTTATGTGGCGAGGATGACGCTTGTATCCCACTCTCCTAACTCCCACACCTCGTCTTCGGGAGAGTTTGGAGCCTCGACGAGATTTAACTTGCATAAGTCTCACTACTCAATGGTTCTTTAGTGGTATCAGAAAAAGAGAACTTCGCAGATTTCATAGTTGTATCATTTATAAGAAGTTTATAAATAGAACAATCGAAATTTGAAGTTAAAAATTGTAAACATTCTTGCCACGCCGCAAAGAAAAATATCTGTAAATGCGTTTTTCATCATATGTGGCTATGAAGGATGGGGTTCTGATAATCTTTTTTCAAAATATACTTGTCCGTAGTTTTGATATTTTCTACATTATCTATGAATACGGTGATCATGAGATTTTTTTCAAATAAACACTGACAAATTTTAAATATTACACAACATTTGTAAAAATTCATGGGAATTTTGAATCATAAAGTTTAAAAGCTTTTTTTAAAATTTTATTACATATAATGTTTTAAATTATAGTCACGTTCGGTATATATAATGCTATGTTTATGAATGCTTTGCAATTTTTTTAAAAATATAAATGCAGTTGATTTCATGCAAGATGTACCTAAAGGTACAAATACATGACTTATGTAAATAAAAACCATTGGCTATTACTTGCTTATACAAAATTATTTATTTTAATAAATGTGATATTTTTTGCAAAAACATATACTTGAATATACAAAAGTATTCCATAAAAACTGGAAGTTACTTTTTTACGCATGGCAATACCACGAAACTAAAAATATAAAAGGGCAGGCGACTTTTTCAGAATGTTAGCTGATCGCTTATAAATATTCTGAAAGTAGCAGACGATTTTATTTTCCTAGCTTCATGCTAGTTTAAAGAACTGTTTTTATTTGCCCTGCAGAAATGGAGGTGAGCAATTCAGAATTAGCCTCCGTGAAAGAAAAAAAAGAAAGAAAGAAAAAAAAAAAAAAACGAAGTCTGCTGGAAAGATCACGATTATTATTTTCTTTTATCATAAAAGTATAATCTATCAGAACATACTGTGTCTACAAAAACTACTGTGAATGATGAATATTATGTTTCAGTTTTGAAATTTTTGTGACCGACAAGTATATGAACTGGAAGGGAATTGTACTTAACTTTGCGTACGCATGTCTCCTCTTCTGTACAGAAATACCTTAGTAAACCCCAATATCAAAATCATGCCACTTCCCCTTCATACTCCAGATTTTCTGGCTGTTTTCGACGTTGAAGGCAGATCCGTGGTAGAAAGTTTATTACAGATTCCGATGTTACTTCGGAGGTGTGGAGGTTCTTTGAATCTTTGAAGCAACTTCTAGAAAAGGCTTATTAACTTGTTTTGAAAAGTGGGTTGTACGAAGGGACCGTTGGATACCATCTTAGGGAAGGTATATTGAAAAATAATGATTTATTTTTTTGTTGTAATTATATTTCTGGATTATTTATGATTTTACTCTCAGTTTTAATGAAATACCCTTTGTATAAATATCTCAGTGTTAAAATGTCCCTTCCATTATTTTTAATTTAAAAGATTATTTAAATTTGAAATAAATAGTGATGATTATTTAAACTTAGAATAAAATAAGCTCATTTTTCTGTGTCAGTTACCTTAAGAAATTGAGTATAAGATCTTATTAAAATTTGTCTGCTTTTTTCTTCCCAAGATACAATTATTACATTCTTTTCACTTCTACTTTCTAAAAGGGATATGATTTTTCTATTACAATATTATCTTTTCAATTGGGCAGATCGAACCTGAGCACAATTGGGGAACGATAATTCCGAATTAATGGAAAGTCTCTAAAATAACGCAATTGAGCAGCAAAAATGCGATTTTGTTTAAAATTTCATGCAGTAACATGCAAATATAGTGTCAACTACGTGAAATAAATAAAACTACAAAAGGTCTGTATTTTGTATTAATATCCTACATTATCCCATTGAAATGGAAGGCTGAAAATTATTTTTTATGACGTTTCAGCCTGTGCGAAAACGCCGATTATAGTCAGGACTGGAAAAGTGAAGCATCCGATTATAGATGAAGTACTGTGTAATAAAATAAAAATAGCAAAGAAGATGACATAGTCATAAAAATACAAATCATAGTTAATTAATTAAGAAAAAAATCACAAAAGATTTAACACATATGTAAAAAAAGGAGCCGAAACTAAATGAAAAAGAATGAAAAATAATAATAATAAAAAAAAATAATAATAATAATAATAAAAAAAAAAAGTGTTTTTTTTCCTTTCATTCCTCCCCCTCCCTCTCTTTTCAAAATAAAAAGTGATGATGAGTTTTAACGACAAATAAGCTAAGAGTCACTGTGATTCCAACTGTAAATTACTATAAAAGCTTTCAGAAAAAGAAAAAAAAGTTGATAAAAATAATTTATAAAATACAAATGCATCACAAAAAGTTTTTTAAAAAGTGACTTTCCAGCCAGTGTAAATACGCCAGATTGTTAATAGGCCAGATAGACGAAATGCCGATTAACAGAAAAAGAGTACTGTAATATATATATTTATCAAAATATGTTTAAATGTAAGGCCACTTACACACATGTGTATATACATACATATACATGTGTATATATATACATTCACGTTATCTCTAAATACATTAAATATTAATACCCAACTCTATATTTATTAAGTCTTTTTAAATGAAATAATTATTTCAAATGGATGTTGGAATTCAGCCATGCAATATTTAAAAAAAGTAGATGCATTAAATCAAAAAAGAAATCTAGGCAAAGAGCAATATACACGTATTTTAATCCCCCTCGAGGAAACAATTCTCTTCGAGTCTTTTCTCTTGGCATCTTCCTACCTTTGTCCTTGGCGTCTACCCTTCCAAGTCCGGCAACCCGGACAGTGATGCAGGACCATACCTCCTTCAAGTACCGGTCCGGACTCTGAAATTCCCCGTGGCCATCCATTCTTCATGAAGCTGCGCTCAACTCCGTTGGCTTTCGGACTTCTCGGCCGGATTTCAGTTCTACGATTTAGTGCCGGATGCACCGCCTTTTTCCCAGACTCCCAGGAGGGCAAATGCCCCCAATGAGCAAGTAGTGGGACCCCTGGGAGGCACGGGACACGAGAATATCCGGCCCATTTTGATTCCGGAATACGGTTTGTTACTGTTATTGATAGCGTTTTCCGAAGGCACTTAAGCGTTCTTTTATAGTCCGGCACTCGGCGCAGTTCGGGAATTATATTTTGTACTTTAAGGAAGCATTACGTCCGGCTGTGTTCCTTTTTTTTTTCTTTCCTTTTGTCTTTTTTGGAATCCTTTTTTTATGGTTCCGCGTGGTGCTTACTCCTTTCTTTTGGAATAGGTGTAAATATTTGAGACAAATGTGGAACTCGTATTTGTGTTATGGAGTTTTTTTCCTTTCCTATTATAGAACATAAAGTGTCTTTGTTCCACGGAAGTTTCGATGCCGTTCATTGCACAAGATCGTTGGAAGTTAGTAATTTTTGTTCCTTCTCCTTCTAATAGAGATTATATAGAATTTCTGCTCCGAATGGAAATTGTTTAATTTCTTTGGAGCTAACTATAGAGTGGTTTGGAACCTAGCGTACAAACAGAGTAACTTTCAGTAATTGAACATTTTCGAGAGAAATAATGTTCATGGCGTAATGTTGTATGTCACACTTTCTTCAAACAAATAAAAGACATACGTTCATTTTTAAGGGATGCTATTGAATTCCTCAGCGTTCGAATAAAGTAAGAGTGATTTATTTTGTAATTCATAGGAACATTACAATTATAAAAACAACTGTTCAAACTATAATATATGGGAGATTTATTTTCTTGTTTGTTACTAATAATCTTCATTATTTTTATTTAAAACAATGCTTGAATATGTAACATAAAAATATTTAAAAATAAAACTGTAATTCCAACTAAAGATTTGAAATTTTAAAAGTTATGACCAAAAGCAGCGTAATTCTTTAGTTAAAAAATACCAGTCTATATAAAATAATTTTCAAAAAATTCTAAAATCGAAAGTTATATGCAAAGTTCTGCAAAGAACAGATTTAGCCACCCAAGATGAGCTTTTATTATTATTATTAAACACTCAATTAAATGTAAGAATTAAAGTAAACGATGAAATATCGAGAAATGTAAGCAATAGTAAACTTTTCCGTTATTAAAATTAAAGAAAATGATAAATTATATATATATTAAATTGGATATATTTAAGTTAAATGTAATTAAAATTAAAGCAAACGGAAATTTATTAAACTGAATATTATATCAACTGCACTGAATTAAAATTGAAGCAAACGATAAAAAAATTGAAGTGTTCTGAAAGGCCGAAAGAGTGATCCAACTAAAACAATAGCTCCTTGGGTGGTTAATTAATAGTTTGTTGTCTTCTTAAGTGGCTCGAATTTTTCACACTCCCTTTTTGTGAAAAAAAGAAGAGTAAATTTCTGACGTATTTTCTTCATTAATTTACAGCCATCTTAAAGTCTAATGAAATAGTCAGTAAATTCAAACTCCAACTAAAAGTTGTGTATGGGTTGGCCGAAATAGTTTGTTAACTAGCAACATAGAATAAACAATATTGCTTTCCTTCTCGAATCCTTCTTAACTCATTTAATCCTAGTTTATATTCTATTAATAAAATCTTAACTTACCAAATCACTCATTCTAAATCGAGCCCTTCTGGAAGATAATATATTCTTTTCCAACATAAACGATTATTAACGATGATTCAACACAATCTACAATTATCATCAGCTTGTCGTTATCCTCCATCTCACTTCTCTTTACTTTCAATTCCTTTTGACTTATATTTTATTATCTATCCTTCAATTCTCTATTCTTCTTATCTTTATCTAATTTACCTAAACATATTTCATTTGGGTTAATTTTAATTTTATGCAATTCAAATTACCAAAATGTTCCAGAGATTAGTGAAAAGAAAATTGAGAATAACCCAAAGATACAAATTTAATTTACAAATTTTAGAAATAGTAATGTATTGCTAATGATGCTGTTAATTGATGCTAAAGATGCTGTGAATATAAGTATTATTTTGTTTTTCACTGCAAATTTACATATGTTAAGGAGCACAGTAAATATCAGAATAGTTAATATTTTCATGAAGGAATACATGGAATTTACTTATTTGTTGTCCATCATTTTATTAGAATGTATTTTCCTATTAGAAATTTTAGTAATATCCGCAAAGAATTTTAGAGGTAAATGAAATTATAGAAACGTTTTTAAAAAACCTTATTTTAACAATTTTTAATTTTTTTTAAATAAGTCATTTGATAAGCTATTGACGTTTCAGAAACATTTGCATTAAATGAATGCTATTACAAACATTTCACCTGGAATATTTAAAATAATAAAGTCATGAAAATTTAAAATATCCGACACATTTTCATTTTTGTCAACAAACTGATTGTGAAAGAAACAGTGTTTTTTAAAAAGGAAGGTACAATGATAGAAATATTGATTCAAATTAGTGATGAATTTATTTCCTATTTTAATATAGATAACAACTAGTTTAAAAGAATGAAATCTTACAAAAAAATGTTAATTTTAAATATTTTGATACTCATTCCGTAAGCATCTGAAAGTTGTTTTTAATAATGATAATAATTCTGCATTCCGATTATTGCCTCAAAGTTGTTAGTTATTATATGAATAACTTTAAGCTGTGTTGGAATCTTTCTTAGTAAAATATAACTTTCGATTAAGTTTAAAACCGAAAATATATATTTCTATTATTTCTAACATATGGATTTGAAATGTTTTTTGAACAAACAAAATACTTCGTTCACAAAGAAAAGTAATGAAATTTTAAATAATTTTTTGATTATTTTGAAATTCTAAAAGTTAACTGATTCCGTCTAAGGTTAGAACTTGCTAATTAAAATAGATAATCTAATATTTATTGTGACTACCAAAAACGCCACATATACAGTTAATAATTATACATTATTTCTTCTATGCATATTTTTTTTTATCAAACATTCTTACAAATAGAAAATAAACAATAAAAAATCACCTTAATGTATAGCATTACCTTGACTTGATAATATTGGGTTTTTGAATTTTATAGATATGAAGCACAATGGCTGTACATTTTTATCAGTGCAGTAAGTCATATTTTGAGATGTGTTAATATGCATAACTAAAAATGCGTTTGCACAAATACAGACTCGTGTGAAAAGTTAAGAGAATTTTCAAATTACTTCAGTTTTTACTGAAGGTTTTATTATGCCACCGAAGAATTACGCAAATGTTCGCACGTCCGTGTCTGTGGAACTATGACTGGATAGAATATAGGTCCTCGAAGGGTTGTCTGTGATTTGAGTGCTCATTCTCCTCCACAACATTTGCTGTGTTTCTCTCCAGAGTTGAGTAAGTTTTGTAAAATATCATTCAAAACGAGTAGTACGGATGGGGAATGAATGTATGCAGGACGGGATGAGATTGAGAAATCTGGGTAGATTGGGGGTAGATCAAATACAAGCGCTGGCGGCTACAAAGCTCAATATAGTGGCTAGTGTTATATGCAACATGTAACAACAGTTTCAGGACACTTAATCTACATTGATAAGGCCTGGATAAGGTTAATGGTCAACCGATATCCACAACGATAGATGATTATCGTTATCTGGCACTTTTAGCTTGCGACATAAAACTACTACAACTTCACAGCTCTCATGTGAACTATTTGCTGCCACTGAAATCTGAGTTTCTTTGTCTACTGTTGCCCGAAGGCTTCGTGAGAGAGGGCTGTTTGTAGGAAGATCCGTTGCTTGCGTTACGCTCACTGCAGCATACAAGAGAGCACATGTAACAAGGTGCAAGCAACTCTGCGCCTTAGACCAGACCTCATTGGAGCACCATTCATTTCACAGATGAATTGAGCTTCAGCCTAAGGTTTGATTCTTAGTGTATCTGGAGAAAGCCTGGGATACGATATCATCCTTCCCTCATCAAGAAAAAGGATTAATATGGTTATGGAAGTGTGATGGCTCCGGCAGGCATTATGTTGGATGGCCACGCGGCCCAACATGCGGTTGACAAAGTCTGATTGCTGAGGGGTATAGAGAGGATATCTCAGAGTTCGGCTTTTCAAGGGCGCAGTTAATCCTAGGTTCTTGTTAACGGACTACAACGCTCTTCCACATAGGGCTCAGGTTGTCGCAAGGGAGGATGTTCGCCGTATGGATCAGCTAACCAGAATTCCTGACCTTGACCCTATCTATTATGTCTGGGATGCTCTTGGGAGAGCCATTGCATTTTGTCATCCTCCTTCAAGAACCATCCTGGAGCGAAGAACTGTCTTGCTCAGTAGGAGTGGTATTGGCAGTCACAGGAACTCCTCAACTGCCTCCTATCTAGTATGGTGTCACGCTGTGCCACCTCTTTTGCTGTGAGAAGGAACCATACCTCGTATTAGACACATCTTTTTTCAGGATCATAACGTGAACTTCACACATCCCTGCACTATGGACTTTACTTATATTTACGCGTACATAAAATGACTTTCGAATAATACACCTTATAAATGTATATTCATGTTGAGTTTTGTTATAATCTATCCATTAGTTTTTCAGACAATCAACATAATGTGCAAGTTATCTTAGTTTTATTACACGAGTGTACCTTGACCACAAAAGTTTGCTTTGCATTGGGAATTTTTGCTTTTGTTTTGATTTACTTTCTTTCGCGTGAATTTATTCTCTTATATCGATTATACTTCTTCTAGAAAGTTTTAGTTAATTTTCCAAAGAGAAAACTAAGGTTTATGTAAATATCTAAGAAATAAAGCGAACTGCTTCTCTTACTTTTTCTCCATGTAGGTTAAACTAGAGGGAGATAGTGCAGAGAGAAATCAAAGGAGAGATTACTTAAGTCTTCTTGAAAGAGATAAAGCAATTTAGTTATAGAGTCGGTGACGTTGATCGTGATAAGTTGAGTTTAGATTTAGGTTAGATGCCAATTTTATAATCATTGAAATTTACCCTTTTTTCTTATTTGTTCTAGTTATAATATCTTCTCTTTTCCTTAATAAGCAGCATACTCTTGTTATTTAATCTAAAGCCGAGAACTGTTAATACTTTTCGATGATTTTAGAGAATGATTTATTTCTTAAGTCTGATATATTTGTGAATATCTGGAGTGATCTCTGACATTTACGAATGAAATGAATCAAATAGAATCCACAGGAACCCACTACAGTACATTATTTATCTATAATGTTATAACTTTTATCTATACAAAATGATAGAAATACTAAAACTTCATCTAACTCATTTCCCTGTCTATCAGCCTTTTACATGTCAAAGAGACATATAATTTCGAGTGAAACATCCAAAAGAAATTAATAAATAAATATAGCTATACTTTTGCAATTAGGCAAAAAACTTTCAAGATTAAAATCAAGCCAAACTTTTCTTCATGTAAAGTCTGAATGTTAACACTGAAAAGTTTGTTAAAAGTTTCTATAATCAGTGAAATAACAATACCTTATTTTTTATGGGTTTGAAATCAAATTTATCTCTATTAAAGAGACAAATTTGGGACTATAAGGAAAATTTCATAAAACAAGACTTCGACTGGAAACCACTGAAGAACTTACAGTATACGTATCCTTCAATCAAATTAAAACGCAATATAAAAATCAATAACACAATCTATTTGTAATATTACAAACTTTTTCACTGACTTCTAGATGTTCACGCTATTTTTCATTTCAGGTGAGAAACCTCACAAGTGCACTGTGTGTGGCAAGGCTTTCAGCCAATCCTCCAATCTCATCACTCACAGCAGGAAACATACGGGATTCAAGCCCTTCGCCTGCGACATCTGCGGTCGGGCCTTCCAGCGGAAAGTGGACCTCAGACGGCACAAGGAGACACAACATTCCGACCTGAGGCAACTACACTAGTTCAACTCCTTTGAAGACAAGTTCCAAAAATGAATGAAATGTGAAAAAAATACACCCTGGTTACTTCGAGTGGTATTCATTATACTAAGGGGCTCCATGACCATCTCTACATTAGTTAGCACTGTTACCAAATAAAGCAACCAAGGCATAAAAAGGTGTTTGCTTTCCCCCCCTTTAGATTACGATTATATATCTACAACAATACCATTAACGTTGGTGATCACTGAAACTCAATAAACGAAGAGAGCCAACTAATTGATAACAAACTGGACAAATCTATATCCTTTGCTATTTCTAATTTCGAGTCAAACATGGTATGGAGTTACTATACATTTGTCTTTTTGAGAAATAATCGAGTGTTGACATACGTATCTTCACAAAACAGGAAGACTGTCCGATACAAAAGATATAGTTGCATCCTCATAAATGCCGTCAACTATAAAGCTATCTTGTAGACATCAGTAGAAAAATCTCTTGTAAAAGTCTAACAAAAATCCCTGTTAACTCTTATTCTTAACAGTTTGGCGCATCATGTCTTACAGAGCGCCAGTAAACTTCAAGCAACCAACCTTGTTGTCGCCAAAAATGTTTCGACGCGCAAATGTTGAGTTTTCGCAGCAGCTTATAAATATTTAAGGATTGCCGAACTGAAATTGAGCCAAATGTTGCTCTAAAGACTGACGAAGAACTCCTTTCAATACTTTTGTATGAAAAGAAACTACTAACAAGAAAATAGACCCTCTAGTCAAAACTAGTCCTACATGCCCTATGACTTTCAACTGTGGCGCCTCATGAAACTGAAATGAATGGTCAATGAGCGATCATCATAGCCATGGGTCAGCAAATTAATGAAAGAAATTTGAACCTTATTCTAGTCTTAGATGATATATGAATTGTAAATATTTGTTTGTACAGTTTTTATGAGACTCGTGAATTTTCTCAATTACTCAATTCTTTTTATTCACAGAGGAACTTTTGGACACATTCGAATTTGAAAGAGTATAAAAATCATTCTTTATTTATGCAAAAACAAAAGAAAAAAATTTAGTTGAGATGTAACTACCCAACCTGTGAAGATCTTCACATCGTTACACTCATGATTAATTTGGAATAGTCTTTTTCTGACATTTTTAAATCCTTTAACGTTTTCTAATAAACTCGAATCTTCTAAAGATGGAAGAAAAAAAGTTAAAGATAAAAAAGAAGCATGTTAATTAAAGGTAACACTCACCATTGACGTAATTTTAAAAATTAATATTTATGATATTAAGATGAGAATTTTAGAGTAAAACAAAAGAAAAATATGTTAGAAAACATGATGATAAAATGATAAGACGTTCTAAATAAACCCTGAAAATTCTCGAAGCTTTAAGCTCATTCGTTGAAGGCAAAAATATGAACCATACATAAGTGAGGAAAAAATGCGTTTTGATTCGCAACGTATAAATATGATGGAAATAACCACATTTCTATAGTCGTAAAATGGTAATCAGTTGGAAAAAAATCAAGTTATGCATTTATATAAAATGTTGTCTTTTATTAAATATTTATATTCTAAATGCTTTATAGAATTTTTAAGAAAGATAACAATAATTAAAAATCGTAAATCTGAGTATAACATCCTAAAATAAGTTTTCTAGAATTTTCAAGACATACCACAATTAAATTTAATTGAGATAAAAACAACCAATTAAATTCTAACAGTATGTCTACAAACTAAGTAAGCCATTATTCAAAAGATAGTGATGTTTAAAGGAATTTCTATTTAGAGTAAAAAATGGGTGAAGTTTGAAAAAATAGATTATTTTCACTGTTAAATGAGGAAATTAACATTAAAAAGGTAAAAAGAATATATATATATATTCTTTCTTCCTTTCTAAAAATACATTTTTTTACTCTGGGAGACTTACAATTTACAATTATTGAGCAATTTAAAATTACCTTGTTTTAAAAAACTGTTCATTTTCTAAATGAACAATTAAGAGAATTTTCGTTAAAATTTGAAAGAAGTTGAAGGTTTTGTTGTAAAACATTGCAAGTTTTTTTTTTTTTTTTTTTTTAATTTCCTTATTTTAAATTACAGTATGTATGTAGATTCCTATAATATATTCTAACTTCTAACTTACTTTATCAAAAAAATAAGAAATACTAAATAATTTTAAAAGGTTAAATTGATCTAGTTTCTGAAAGAAGTTATTGGATCACTTCTTTTAAAATAAATGTGTCAGTGGTTTTTTTTAAAAAAAAGTTCCATCACAAAATCTGCATGAAAATGTTTATGTAATAAAACAAAAAGGGTTTAAGAAAGATATGATTTTAATCACTGATTCTCTAAGAGGTAATTCCAAGATCAAATAAGCTTTTATTTTAATTGTTGAAAAAGCATACTTTAAAATAAAAAAAAATATCAAAATAACTCTTTTCGTAAATAATGTTTCATTCACATTTGCCTTAAAGCGCAATATTAGTATATACCTTATAACAAATGATTAAATTTCTCTTTATTATTATTACTCAACTATTTCATTATTAATTTAATAATATTTGTATTAACAACGTAATCAATAAATGAATATGCATTATTTTTAACTAAACTAAAAAATGTTAATAAAGTACTTGGTGTATGATGTGTTTAATTTAAGAATATATAAAAAAAATCCCTACGAAATCCTAAAATCATAAGATAATAAAGTTTTTTTGCCATTGAATTTCAAATATTTCATTTCTTTAACTTTAAATATTTATTTCTTAGAAAGGGTCTATATCTTTAGTTTTTTATTGAAAAAGCAGGTAATAATCTGAATGCGTCGTCATAAATTTTCAACAATGTACTGAAAAATAAACAAAAAGGAAAAGAAAAAATGTTATGCAATTTTACAGAGAAATATCTTTACCTGTATTTGTGTAAATACTTATGTAGATTTCAGAAACAGAGTGCAATAAACTTTCTGATATTATTGAATTTTTGTTTTTATTTCTTTATAAAGCAGAAATACTTTTTCTATTTCTTTGATTTTATGCTCAACGTCTTTTATTCCTTTCAGTATTTCCAGAACTGAGAAACTTAGATAAGTTTCTCGAGCACTTCTATTTCATCGATATATTCTTTATACGAATAAATAAAACGTATAGCAAATGTTCTTCACCAATCTTTTTCCTTAGTTTCTAAAATTATTTATAAAGTCTTTGTCAATCAACAATACATATTTTCTCATAGCATAAAAAGGGCTTTTTTACATAATTTATTTAAAAGTTTTAAATTGTATTTTTCACTTGAATGGCTTTATATTTTTTTATTAATTGGTTTAGTTGATACTGTAATACTCGTAATTTTTTACTCTAATAACTTTATTTTAAAATTGTGCTTTTTACTAATTACAATTTGTAATTTTTCAATATGATTTTATATAATTTAAAATTATGCCTAGTTAACATTAATGTTTTATACACACACTACACATGTACCCCCCATATATATATATATATATATATATATATATATATTATGTATGTATATATAAATATATGAATATATATCAAATTTAGTAAAAGTTTTGTTAAGAATCAAATTAATAAAAATTTAGTAAAAATATTGGTTAAAATCAAATTTAGTAAAACATATCGTTAAATTAATACAAATGCGTTATGTAATTACAAAGCTTTGTTTCTTTAAGTTCCTGTAAGAAGAATGTTGCACGAAAAATAAACTTGTAAATATTAATAAAATGCCCAACTACTGCCAATTTAGACGGTGAATTCTTTTATGGAGAGTAGAGTCAAGCTTTAACTAATGAACTTTGTCATGTTTTACTCATTATTAAGATTTTGGTTCTAGTAATGCTTGTTTTTTTTATTATTATTTATTTGCATTTTGCTTAAGGGGTTTCTATGGTTATACAATTATTACTTTCAGCTGATGGTCGTGGTCTTAAAAAAGTTTTTACACTATTTATGATGGCCTATCATTGGAATTTTTTTCCTGCTTATTTTTTGTTTAATAATTTTTTTTCTTAAATTAATGTTTTTTAGATTTTATTGGTTTCTCAATTTTTTAAATATTTATTTATATGCATATTTTTGCAGTATGTAGTTTAACTGAATTTGATTTAATATTTGTACTATATTTACACTCTTCTCTTCTCTAAGGCAGATTTTCTGAATTTTGCTGATTTTTGGTTTACCATATTTTATTATAAAGTAATTAACTGAAGTATGATTTGATCAGAAATAACGTTACAAAACACATCATTCAATTCCAAAATATAGAAAAGTATTGATTACATTATTTTCATTATTCTAAATTTTTTGCTTTTCTTTCTCACTCGGCTTTCTCTTATAATTATTTAGTTACTTAAATTTTTTTTATTTTGTTTTTAAGTTTTAATTTAATTTTAATTAATTAATAATAATAAATTTTGCATGAGTGACATTAATTTTACTTAGTTTTTTAATGACTTTTTTAATTATGTACCTATTTAAACATTAAAATTGTGAATTTGTGACTGATATGATATTAATTTGCGTTTGATGTGATATTTTGTAAATTATAATACTGATGTTATGTTCATATATATATATACATATATATAATCAGACTACCGGTAACACACGTTTCAATAAGTTTGGTTTACACGCGGTTTTAGTGTATCCTTCGATAAGCAATTGCTTATTAATTCTGATATCACCTCTGATATTAAAGGGGTCGTAATTCTTCTTATTTTTTATGAAATCAAGATTAGTCTTTTGTTAGGATGACGTCACGACTTTTTGCTCATAGCAGAAATGCACTTCCCCTCCCTGATTCTCTTTCATATGTATTGCACTGTATTGAAGACTATTAATAAATAGGACTTGTTTTCAGGACATCACATTTATTTGCGC
>BMAW01001021.1:697515-773749 GCA_019974015.1 Nephila pilipes | reverse complement strand
TTGCACGAAAAATAAACTTGTAAATATTAATAAAATGCCCAACTACTGCCAATTTAGACGGTGAATTCTTTTATGGAGAGTAGAGTCAAGCTTTAACTAATGAACTTTGTCATGTTTTACTCATTATTAAGATTTTGCTTAAGGGGTTTCTATGGTTATACAATTATTACTTTCAGCTGATGGTCGTGGTCTTAAAAAAGTTTTTACACTATTTATGATGGCCTATCATTGGAATTTTTTTCCTGCTTATTTTTTGTTTAATAATTTTTTTTTCTTAAATTAATGTTTTTTTAGATTTTATTGGTTTCTCAATTTTTTAGATATTTATTTATATGCATATTTTTGCAGTTTGTAGTTTAACTGAATTTGATTTAATATTTGTACTATATTTACACTCTTCTCTTCTCTAAGGCAGATTTTCTGAATTTTGCTGATTTTTGGTTTACCATATTTTATTATAAAGTAATTAACTGAAGTATGATTTGATCAGAAATAACGTTACAAAACACATCATTCAATTCCAAAATATAGAAAAGTATTGATTACATTATTTTCATTATTCTAAATTTTTTGCTTTTCTTTCTCACTCGGCTTTCTCTTATAATTATTTAGTTACTTAAATTTTTTTTTATTTTGTTTTTAAGTTTTAATTTAATTTTAATTAATTAATAATAATAAATTTTGCATGAGTGACATTAATTTTACTTAGTTTTTTAATGACTTTTTTAATTATGTACCTATTTAAACATTAAAATTGTGAATTTGTGACTGATATGATATTAATTTGCGTTTGATGTGATATTTTGTAAATTATAATACTGATGTTATGTTCATATATATATATACATATATATAATCAGACTACCGGTAACACACGTTTCAATAAGTTTGGTTTACACGCGGTTTTAGTGTATCCTTCGATAAGCAATTGCTTATTAATTCTGATATCACCTCTGATATTAAAGGGGTCGTAATTCTTCTTATTTTTTATGAAATCAAGATTAGTCTTTTGTTAGGATGACGTCACGACTTTTTGCTCATAGCAGAAATGCACTTCCCCTCCCTCATTCTCTTTCATATGTATTGCACTGTATTGAAGACTATTAATAAATAGGACTTGTTTTCAGGACATCACATTTATTTGCGCACATCTTTTCAAGCATAAATTCAAGATACAATTTTACACAAGCACCACTTTTTCCAACGTTCGTCTTTACCTCTTGGAACCAAACTCAATACTAAATTTCATATCCGTTGCCAGTAAATTATCTAAAATCAAAACTATGATCTGGTGTTGCCAAAAAAAAATATCTTAATAAAGAATATTGAAAAAGGTATTACTTTAAGTTTAAATCGTCTGCTTTCAAAAGTAGAATAGGTAATGTCTTAAATAAAGCATCAAATTAGATTAAATCGTCTGCCTTTAAAAGTCGAACAGAAAAATCTTAAAAAAAGTATCACATTAAATTAAATCGTCTGCCTTTATAAGTTGGACAGATAAAATCTTAAAAAAGTATCATAATCGTTTGTTTTCAAAAATTGAATATGTCACAGTAGGAATCATCCTGATTAGAAAAGCGACATTCTACAATTAGGACTATTTTTTTCCTTTTCAAGATTATACAGTAAAGGAGATGAACTATAGGTTAAGCCATTTTATGTTGGTCGAATTTTGAGAATTATAAAGAATTTTTTTTTGTATAAGGGATTTCTATAATAATTTAAAATAATGTCAACAGACTGTTAACGTCAACAAAAGGGGGGTTTATGAGATCCAGAAAAAACTTTATTATTTCGGACGAATTTGATAAGGGTTAAAACAAGCAAAAATTGCCACAGAACTTAGTCTGCATGAGTGCACACTACATACAAAATGAGAACTATTCCATCATATCGTTTTCAGTGTTGATGAAGATACAAGAAAGGCTAGAAAAGGACAATCATAGTGGAAAATACGAATGCTGAAACATGTTTGATTTTTCTTTTTAATTTTTCGCTCAATTTATAAGAATACTGTAACTTGGGATTTACTCAACCTATGGTTCGGTAACCATGGAACCCAACTATCACGATTAAAAGGAGTCACTCTGTATGTAAATTCTACATCAAAATTCTGATTAATCTCTTTTTAATACTTCACGAAGCCAACATGTTTTAAAAAAGATTGTTTTGACAACAGAAAGTAATTTATATTAATTGGGAACGAATAACATAACGAATCCTTGGCAATTTTTTTTTCTCTGACGCACATTCTATCTAAAGGTTAAATGTTTGAAGCCTTTCAGCAAAAAAGAAAAAAAAATGATACTTTTAGAAATAGAAACAATTTTATTGTAATGCATTTCCCCCCGAAAGTTCGGGACTTCTATTCTATGGGAATCCAGAAACATCTCACTTCTAAAAAGCAATATCATTTAATATTCTTTTTAAGCAAAACACTCTTTTTTTCCTCTTCCATTATTTCAAGACTTCCTAGTTTCAATGAAAATGTTTCAAACGTAAAAACCTGTTTTCTGATGGAAAAAGAAATAAAATCAATATCATAGTCCGACTTTAGTATCTTATAAGAACATCAGATTTTATTGTACTTAATTTTTTTTTTTTTCTGAATCAAAACACACAGTTTTTCTTTTCAAAACGTTTCGTCTTCTATATATTTTATTGTAGCATGAATATGAGTGTATTTGAATTTCACGCATGGCAATACATAGTTTATTGTTAAAATTTTTATCTATTCTATCTGATCAAATTGAAATATTTTACCTTGTTGTGCTTGGCACGATATGTCCTAGGAGGATTCAGTGCCAGAAGTTTTATTCAAGCATCCCACGTGAATATGTATACTATTCTAACTTAAAGTGAAAAACTACTTACTAATTGAACTTTTTAACTTTAAGGTTCGATATGAAGGATGAATATATTTGTTAGAATTATATCAATACAGTTTTAACGCTGGGCTCTATTCGAGAGTTTCCCTCCTACTAACATCAAGGTTTAATTTCTAACACTATTCAAATTTCCAATTATTTTCCTATCAAAGGAAACATGATATTTCCAGATAAGATCGAATTTTTTGGGAATGGGCTTAAGGAGATGCATGCATAAACAAAGAAAAATTTAATATTTGAGTTAGTAGTGAGTAGTCGGTAGTCGACGTATGATAGAAATTGTACTTTAACGAGTGATTATTGGTAGTAGACGGACTTGGATTAAGAATTCAATGTAGCTTGAGTTTATTTTGGAAGCAGTCATATTTTCTGCTCGAACTCTCAACCTCATTGATATTACTCACTCGAACCCGATTTGAGGATTTAGATTGAAAGATAATGTGATTTTGTGAGAACATTGGAAATTTGAAGAACCTTACTAAGCTGTATTATTTTTAATGCAATGTCTCTTCATTTATTTGTGTAAATTTCCATTGCTTAGACTTGCATATAGGGACCGTAACATAGAAATAATAATCATGGAAACAAATGAGAAGGAAGCGTTATACCTCAGTTAATTTCGGCATTAGGTAGTTCGGCACGCTCTATAATACTGCACTGATTAAGCCTTTCGGATTTTTTCGTGTTGATTCGGGAGTTTGTTGATCTCGACTGCCAGGTCGCGACACAGCGCTGCTAGTATTTTCGCCCAGTGCTTATCGTAACTGTCAGTTTCCATTTCAGCACAGTATTTCGTGTTTCCTAAGGGAGTATGTATCACGTTTGTACAACATTACAGTCGTGTAATGGCAGTGTAATGCGGAATAAAATGTTCTCGAAAGCCTGTTAAATTAAATTAACTTTCAGTGCTTGAATTTAATTTTATATTTGTTGTAATCAGACGGAATACTTTGTCGGCTATTTATACCATCTACACAGGCTCAGAAAGTGTTTTAAATGCATTAATGTTTTAAAGGTACCGGGATATGTGGGAGAAAATAAAATACCGAATTTAAGACTTTCATTCTGTAATATTTATGTTTTGAAAATTATTTATAAGGCTTAGGAATTTTGTGTGCCTGATAATGATATTTTAATCGTTTTTTTTTTTTTTTTTTAATATAAAAATATTTTTTGGTCAAAAAAAATGTTTTCCCCTTTAAATTCAATATGGACATGAATTTTCAGATATATTTGAATTTTTGAAAATAATATTCCTTAAATGTACGAAATATTTTATTCCTCATACATAAAAAAAACTGTAGAAAAAAAATTAAATCAACTTTTTAAATGATATTACTGTGTATCTTCGTTGAAAGAACTTCAAATATCTTCAAGAATATTCTTTATAGAACTTGCTAAGTTTGGAATTTTCAGTTTTTTTTTTTTTTTTTTCATATAATTATTTATTTCTTAAAACTTAGGTATTACTTAGAGAAAAATATTTTAGGTTCACCGCATGCATAAGTACCATTTATAGAGGTATAAAAAAATGTGGAATCTTATATTGTGTAGCAGTTTTCTTTAAAATGGTACCTAAATGTAATTATATCTCACAAATCATGTTCACATTCAACTTAGAGGGGTGGGGAACCTTTTTGACATTAATCATTCTATAGAACTATAAAATTAATTTTATAGTTCTATAGAATGATTAAAGTATGATTATTAAACACATAAATAATCAAAGCTCTTCTAATAATTTGAAATGAAGCATATCACAAAGAGTCTTTGATATGATATTCCAAAATTCCTCGCATCCCCTGGTAGCCTTAATCATTTAAAAATTTATCTAGATAAAGATATTTACCTTTGCTGTACCCCTTCAAACTATAATGATTCTCGATTATCCGGCTAAATTGCTAATGCCTTTGTTTTGGTACTTCAAATTCGAGTTTAAATTTTAAGTGAAAAAGGTCCTGTTTTCTTCGCTTAAATTGTCAAGGACCTTTATGCCACTGAAATACAGATCATGGACTCATTTCAGGATAACACTTTTTAAATACACGAAATAAAGTTATAAAATTGTTAAAAAAATTTATCTGAGTTGAAGTAAGAAACAATTAAAATTAGTATGTTTATACTGGTAAAATTTTATAACGATTTATCACGGGCATTCGTCTATGGTATCGAGTAAAGATGTTATTCAAGTTATTTAATGAAAAACCTTTTATTCAAATTATTTAAGGTGTAATAGTATTATTCAAGTTAATTGATGAGTGAAGAAGTTATATATATTCAAGTTAATTGATGAGTAAAAAAGTTATATATATTAAAGTTAATTGATGAGTAAAGAAGTTATATATATTAAAGTTAATTGATGAGTAAAAAATCTATATATATTCAAGTTATTTAATGAGTAAGAATGTTATTCCATTTTTTAAAATCAGTAGTGATGTTATTTGTGTTATTTGTTATTCAAATTATTTAATGAATAGTGTTGTTATTCAAAACATTTAATGAGTAAATATGTCATTTTTTTAAAATTATTTAGTGAACAATAATGTTATTTAAGTTATTTCATGAGTAATGATATTTTTAAGTAAATTTATGAGTAATTATGTTGTGATATGTTATTCAAACTGGTACAGATGTAATTAAAACTTTCTCAAAAATTATAATTTGATATCCAATTTTTAGATATTAATCAGTTAAAATATAAGACTGAAAAAAATCAGGGGTAATAGAAATTTTAAAAAATTTAAAATTGAAAACATTTAACATTTTCTGTGCCCTAAACATGAAAGCAATCGGTTTTCTGTTAACTCTTTTCAATGTATTCTTAGGAAAAATTACAAGTCCATAAGAGATGTAATGACCATAATCATTTGGCAAACAACAGTTATTACGTCAGTGGTGTTTTCTAAAGCTGAATTTACTAAGTATCTGTCTGATAAAATAAAGAAGATGTTGCACTCTTAAAGCAACTGGTTCACATAGAAATCCACGGTAGCCTAGTGGTCATAGTCGCGGACTTGTATTATTTCTCTCGAGTCAAAGATTCGAGCCCTGATATCACTAAAAGACCCACCGTTTACAAGGACTGATTCACGTTAAATCAATCGAGTTTTCAAGTTTCCCTTAGCGTGGTGTAGAAGTTTGGAGATGGAGGTACTAGCTCAGGGGTCGTCACTTGACCAAGTTTCAAAATTACGAGGCCCGTTGCCAATAGATCTCGTGTTGCTGTTCAGTACGACGTTAATAAAACTATCACAATAAAAATAACAAAACTAACACAATAAAACTATAATAATAAAATAATAATCGTTAATAAAACTATCACTTCATATAAAATAGTGAGGAAGGAAAGAAAGTGGTGCTTCATCTCAAAAATCGTCCTTCTTATTGAACATGGCTCAAATTTTTGAAGCTCGTTGCCAGTAGATCTCGTGTAACACCAAAAAGGTAACGTTGCTTCAGATGAAACCAAGTAACTTTCTTCATAACATCGGTCATTAGCAATAATATGACAGTAAAATACAACTCTTTTATTTCCAAGTTTTAAATTAAATGGAACATGAATAATTGAACTCTTAACACGTATTCCACTTTCAGGAGATACATTTTATCGTATGGTCTTTTTTTCACAATGAATAATTGCACTGAATTATTCCATTTATTTTGAATTATAAACTTCCAATATAATAACATTTACGATAAAATTAAGCTCCTCCCATTTGTTAACATTCACGTTTCGAACTTCACTTGTATTTATTATCATCTTACTATACTCCATCACATTGTTGCAAGTGGTTATTGTTACATAATTTCAACCTACGATCATCATCAGATCAGGTCCCCGGCCATACCCCAAAGCCATAGAGGAGACCCAATAAACATGTCGTCGGACAAATCCCGTTAGCTGACCACTATCCGATATTTCACCTCCCCCTCCCCCGCCAGGGATCAAGGGGTTGCAGATAAAGATGCCGAATCCACACACCGAAAATAGCAATAAAATCCCAACCGCGCTTTCCGTCTCCTTCTGGAGCAAGGGCCCCAAGAGGACGCGGGGCCTGATTGGAGCTGAGCCCTACGGGACCCCCGAACCGGTGGTCAGCGCGGGGCTAACGAGTGATTAGCCTTGACTGGTTACAGGGCCAGTTAAGAGACCTGATCGCATTAAATCATTTGGGTTGCGGAGCGGAGTGAGGAGGAGTAGAGTCTGCGGTACCCGAGGGATTAGGGTGCGGGAAAGGGTGGTCGAAAGTTTCCAGCTGCTTTTCGGGGAACCAGAATCGATAGCGCTGATTGGATACATCGATGGGTCAGTCGAAAAGTAGATATGTTCTCATCAAGGTGTTACTTGCTTAGAAAATGTGAATAGCAAATTATAGTGATTTCATTGTGCGTATTGTAGGACTCAGTCTTGGCTTAGCACATCCAAGGGCAGTTTTAAAATGTGGGTGGAACTAGAAATGTTATATTTCTATCATCAGGGTTAAAGTGACTTTTCTTTCGAAATATGTATTTATACAGCAATATTTTAGGGATGTGGCAACTAATAAACACATTTTGTAATTTTTTTTATTGACGTGTATAGCTGCCATACATGAACTGCAAAACGAATGAAATACCCAAATACAAACTAAAACAAAAGTAGTTTTGAAAATAAATAAATTATATGTTGTTTAGTAACCAATTTATAGTGGAAACTTTCAAAACAATTTGGACATAAAGCAGGATTATATCTTCATTCTTTGTATCTAATCAACGTTTCTTACCTTAACATTTCTACTTCAACATTATTTACAACGCACAAAATATGTTTTTATTTTATAATCTGCAGGACTGGGATTTTTTCAGGGAAATGTTGAAATTCAGAAAGATTCGCCTGATTGGTGATTTGGCTTAATGGACTTGGTTCACTAATAAATGAAGGACTTATAATTCTTGGAGACCTCATCTCTTCTCTTTATTACTAAATTTATACAAATATATATTTTTCATTTTGGAGGGAATTTTAATCAAATATTTTATAAGGCCATGCCCGAAACGTAAAAATGTTTCTACTTTTTCTTTTTTTTCCTTCTTTTTTCCTTTTCTCAGTACAGTTTCTTGAATATGAATTCCAAACATATAGATCCAACAAATAAAAAATTACCTTTTTATAGAGTCGCACAGTTTTACGTGGTGAAGAGTTGTTAATGACGTAGTCAAAATATTCCTTCTTTAAATCACTTTTAACACCGAACAGGTATCCTGATAGGACAGTTTATTTGTATAACGTTGTGACTAATTAGCAGTCATTTATTTATTAAGGGAAATAATCATGGCAGTTCCTATCATCATTACCTATGGCCGGAATAGATATTTGAATCCTATAATCGTACTGTCCGTGAAGGTGTTAAACCAAACTTTTTTATGTATGAAATGGATGGTATGAATAGAAATATCAGTAGAAATAAATAAAGACGTTGTAGAATATAAATATATAGAAGTATCTGTCCTCTGTAAATTTCTTTGCAATATATAATAGTACGGAACAAACAATTCCATAAGAATTCCCTTAGTTGAGTAAGAGTAATAATTCATGGCGTAAGAGTCAAACCAGACAAACGGCGCTAAGCAATTGTTAAAATATGAAAATTTTTAAATCGGATTAAGTATACTAGATAAAAACGATGAAATGTCAGACATAGAATTTAAATATGGATTGAAAAAACCAATTTTAAATAAAATTTCAAACAAATCTTGATGTGAGTCCGATGGATGAGAAAATAAAACATTTACATGTTTTATTAAAACTACATGGGAATGATTAGTTTGTAAATATATATATATATATATATATATATATATATATATATATATATATAATCGGTGAATGGAAAGTTAGTAGGAACCAGCTTACATATTTAATACTGACTCGAATTCGGATACTCAAGTAGTGAGGTAATGTAGTATATTATAATATTAACCTTTTGTAATGGACGCGTGTGGATCTGTTTCAAAGATGTGATAAATACGTTGATTTTGGATTATTCCATAAGGAAGAAGGAAAGTTAAAGAACTTGATTCTGTGATTATTATCAAGCATCGTGAACTGCAGACTGAACTTGATTAACTCGCAGAGGATCAAATACGTGCAAGTAGCAGAAGTGGGAGTCTCACACGCAGAAAGCTTAAGTAAATTTTTTGAAAAAAAAAAAAAAAAAAAAAAAAAAAAACGGACGAAATAATACACCCCAACCAGCACATAACGAAAATCGAAATGTTAATTGTAGGCAGCCAGAAAAATGGATATTCTCAGATATTACGATACAAAAAAATATGAAGAAAGATTTATAAGGAAGAATATTGCCGAATTAAACACTTTCTGTATTAAGAAAAAAATAACTTCACACATATTCAAAACATTAAGATGAAAAACACATTTGAGAATAATTTATAACGTATTTGTATTTAAAACTAAAATCAGGGGATGTAATTTTATCGGTAGCTTGTATAGTTTCTGTTGCGACCATTTAATAAATAAGAGAATATTAACTATATATATACAAGAGAAATTAAAACAAAATATTTTTTGTAAGACAAACATAAATGTTTATGAAAATAGTCAATATTACGTACCTGTGACTCAAAATTCACTTGAAAGTTTACCTTGTAATTTACGTTGTGAAAATTGTTGCAACATTCACTGCAGGAGAGCCACTATTTGCGATTATCTTATTTATGGGATTTTTGCTATACATTTGAATTGCTTAAAATAAAACTTTTTCCCAATAAAATGAAACTTGATGCATGCAGATTACATTGAAGTTAATAAGTACAATGAATAAATTTAAGAAAATGTATATATCTGTATGAAGTACAATTGAACATTAAATTTAGTGGTAAATAACTAGTGGATGATAAAGAATCCAGAGTACCAAATGAATACCGATAACAAACTGATTTTGTGTGTGTGTAAATAAAGATCCTTTGTAGAATGAGTCCAAAAAGAAAGGACTTGAATTTACTACTCAAACCCCTACCTCATTGATATTTCTCACTCGAACCCGAGGGAGTTGGTAGGGAAGAAAAGTTTGGCTATTATTACAAACTATAATGGAGGTGAGTTGAGATTTCGTCGATTTTGAGAGAGAGATAGACACACACACTGCATGAACATCATAATTAAGAATATTAATGGACTGAATTAATAATTATAAACATTTTCTTCATTTAATTTTAAATTTATTGTTTTTCTATTTGAGGTTATTTATTATCGCTGAAATAAATAAAACGAGTTGTTCCCGATTTTTTCAAAATTAAAAATGAAATAATGCGCAATTAGAGAAGTCGGCAATTTCTTTAATTTTTTTCATGTTTGATTCAGGAAAATTGTAACTAGTATTAACATGTTATAAAATAATAGCTGAAATACTCGGCATTGTGCGGGATTTGTAATATGCTCAAATTTTCTGTTGATTTAAATTAACTGAAAAACTTTGCGTGGTACAGAATGACTATTTAAAGAAATACAAAGCGATAATAATTAATACATATCGCCTCAAAACTTGCCAACAAGGAAGTCTAATTAAGAAAAGTTAGTTTGTAGATTTCTTTGACAAAAAAAAAAGGTTGGCTTCATAAAGTTATCTTAAAACTCTGACTAATATGGCTCTGTTTTACGACCTATTGGATTCTTTATTAAGTATTAATTAATATAATTTAAAATTGATTGGTAAAAAATATTTAATTTCTTGTGAAGCTCATTACAAACCATCTAAAATTTGAGGAGAAATTTTCGTTGTAATATATTTCCAAAAATCAAGTTCATTGTTGCTGAAAGCAGAGATGAGTGTAATTGAATTATTAAGCAAAGCAACTTTCTCAAAACATATATTTAACACAACTCTTTGTGGTCTTCCATCTTTCTGTTGGTGGTGCAATCGATTTTTCAGAGATATAGTCTTCGCTTTCAATTTAAGACTGTATAATCAATGTCAAATTTATTTTTTGGTAATTAACATTTGCATAGGATATGCAAATTTTCAAAGAGTTAAAGATTAAAAAAGCGTATTTAGCTTTAAATCCATACAAACTTTCTTAGTGGGACATACATATCATTCAATCTAATTCGTATGCAGAAATTGTAAAATAGGTTTAACAGGAAGCGCTCTAACTCTACGAAATGGTTTGGTTTTATTAACGGCGCAGTACAAGAGGGCAACAGACCTCGTAATTTTGAACCTCTGTCAAGTGAAGAGGACGACACCTGAGCTAGAACCCCTATCCTAACTTCACACCAATGGGAGGACTTTGGGCTCCGACAGATTTAACGTGCATCAGCTTCGGTTGCTTGGCGGGTCTTTAGTGGCATCAAGGATCGAACCCGTGACTCAACGAAAACTACGGAGCACGAAACCATGACCACTAGGCTACCGCGGCCTACTCTAACCCTACGAATAAATGGCTTCGCAATATTTTGCTATAAGTCTGATTTCCATTGTTTGGCATCGGTAATAAGAAATATAAACTAAACACAAAGAATTCTCTCAAGCAAAAATTGCTGGACGTAGAACAATGCGGCAGAATTCGTTTCCAGATGATTGCTGAAGGGATTTACTAGCAAAACCCATTTTAATCCCATTTTACTTTACGTTGTGTTAATATATTACGTTAAAATTTGGAACTCAAATTAGAAAGGGTTTATTTTTTTCTGATTTAAAAACAAATTTTAAAATTATTTTAATTTCACTAACTTATCGAGAAAGTAATATTTTATTATATAATCGTTGCCATTTAAATCGGTCTGTTTTTTCATGTATAAAATATGTTTTATATTTTTTTTCTACTATATTAAATGGATTCTTACTTCTTAAAAAGGAAAATGTGCATTCATAGAACATGTCTAAGTTCGCTTAGTCGTCTCAAAAGGAGGAGCTGCTAGCGGTGCACCGAAGTTTATAAAGTACTATCTCGGTAACTTGACAGATGTCGGACTCGAGAACTACCTTATTACCAAAAATGCCAGATTACAGGAAAATCACTGATAATAATACCTCTAAGCAGAAAAAGCTATGTGTTCTTGCATAAAATTTAATACAGTTCACTCAAATAAAGTGTAAAACATACGAATTAACTAAAACTACAAAAATATATACTGCTTTGTAATGATAGCCAATACATTATTCCATTGAAATAGGAGATACAAAATAATTCTTCTCGACAAATAGTAACTTGTCTGATTGAGTAAGAACACCGGTAGCCAGGATGAGAAAGTATCAAATAAAAGAGGGAGTATTAGACATGTTACGAGAGTGGCATAATGTCTATGATGTAAGATAATAATATAATGTCTATGATGTAAGCCAGGCCCTAATACTATTTTAAAACTGAAACTGGACTAAAACAAAACTCTACGCTTTCCCAATTTAGACTGAGTTATTTAAATTCGTGTATGGGAAAAACTATTCGATTAATGAACTTTTACTCAGTAAACGAATACGTTAAGGGCTAAATGGATATTTTTATTGCATACTATACATACGTAGTTTTGTGGATGTGATGTGATTGTTTATTAGTGTAATAATAAGAACTATCACGAGGGATATTGGCGACAGTCCTCGTAATTTTGAACCTCGGTCAAGTGACGAGGAAAAAAACCTGAGCTGGCCACTTCCTTTCCTAAATTCCACACCACGCCATAGGGTGCTATCTCGACAGATTTAACGTGTATTATCTCCACACTATACGGCCGTTCCTCAGTAGCTTCAGGACTCGAACCCACGACTCGACGAAAACCGCCAGCCGCAAGTCTATTACCATTATATGAATATATGACGTAGTATTGAGGAATGTTTGCATGTATTATAATCACAAGATTTTATATAAATATTAGAACATTTTTCTATTTGAAAATGTGATTCTAGAAAAGTTTTATTTGTTAAAGAAAGCGTAGCTTCACTTTTGGTTTTAAACATGATCACTAAATTTTTTTTTAGCATTTCGTTACCTAAATCTTAACAAAACAAAAGATTTTCCGAAGCAGCATACACCTAAACACGTTCCGAAATTCGAGAATATAAAATCATTTTTTCACTTTCAATTCACCTTTCCCCCAGAATAAAATAACAACCAAAACGAAACAGAACGACATTGTTAAAAGTATAATTACTCCACATTGCCACCCTTCACATCACAAACTTCACTTTCCACTTAAAAACACCTCTCTCAAAACAAATGAAGCGCTACACGACACGATTCCTCGGAATCTGCACTCAACCTTCGTCGATAACCGTTTAATTACAAAATTCGCGCAGCCGGAGCAATATCCCATAAAAATGCGCGCTTATTATTCTTGATCCCAGGGGGCGCGAAAGATGAAAGGAGAGCTCTCCTAATGTAATCATTGGTGCCTTGTTAACGGGTAAGTGCATTATCGTCATCATCCCGACCCGCAGCGGCGGAAATTAGATTTTCGAAGCCTGATGACGTTTTTCGAAAGCAATTGCTGCGTTTCGAAACGCCGGAATATCCCCCCTCGGTATAAACGAATTTTTGCACATATGCTGGTATTTTTGCCGGTGTTAATGAATGAAAATGTAGAAATTGAAGTTTGGGGATAACTAGGCTTCCTCTGGGCTTAGGCTTTTGATTATCTCCGCCTTCGCTTTCTGTTTTTCGCTACGATCAGTCGGGGTGTTAGGGTCGATTAAAGTGGAAGGAAAAGGATCGGAGGAATTGCGAAATGTAATGAAAAGATATTTCTAGAATATGAAAAGTTAGTGTGATGAAGAATCTGGATCGGAATCATACTGCAGGATGTAAAAAATATACAACTGTGTCATTTACAATGGAACTGTTGAAATGATAATTCCAATTTATTACATGCGCGACATTTCTTAAATTGAATACCCTCCCCCTTCATGTAAAATAAAAGTAATAGCTTAATAATAAGATCACACAAGATTCTAAGGAGCCTGATCAACAACCTAAAATGCAAACATATATAGCAATATCTTTATGACTAGAACACATATTGTAATAATTCGAACATTAGACATCATATTAAATAGATTTTACTTACAGTTATAAAATTCAAATTACTTACAAATACCTAACACGGTCAGTAGCGTACACAGAGGGGTGCAAAGGGGCATATGCACCCCTAAGAATTTCCCTCGAAATACTTAAGGATAATTCTTTTTTTTATTACACTATTACAGATATACTAAATTTTAAACGCAAGTACTTTTTTTCCCTTCTCATGCTTAATGTTTTTTTTTTTTCATCACGTAGAGAGAAAAGGATTTAAGCGAAGCCAAGCTCCAAGAAAAAAGTATAAAAGTCTTTGCGGTCTCTGAAAGAGTGCCTCTTATTCAGTGTTTGTAGGTGAAAAAGGGGAGGGGGAGGGTTGCATCTCTTAAAAATGCACCCTCTCAAATCCCCCCCCCCCAAAAGATCAAATTTTGTTCCCATGGCATCCTAACTATTTTTTATAATTAATCCTTCACTTTTAAAATTTTTATGACTTGTAAAATTATATCAATCCTTGAACAGTTTTAAATAGGAGAAATAAGTTTGGTAGAGTGAATTATTTACTTTTTATCGAGGGGTAACTCTAAACTAAAAAATCGTTTCTGTCATGGCAATGACGTTATACACCCCTCAATATTATTTTCTGAGTAAGCCACTGAACCCAATGAATCTTAAAGTAAGCGCCTCGGTACTCTGGGGAGTCGTGGAGTCTACACAGGGGCACGCTACGGAATCTCATAGTTTTTCTCCTTTGCATGCTTGGTCGTGGTTTTACATAGGGTTGAGTGGCGTGGGAAAACGTCAGATCCTATAGGGCACCGTGAGTTGCAAGAATTTGTGAATCACTGACCTAACATATTCTTTGACCAATCACATATCTTTTTTTCTCATGCTACACACGATTTAGATTTTAAAAAAAATATTCCATAATGTTATTGTGACGCTTAAATCTGTAGCTGGTACACATCTATGGCATCAGACACGGGCACTTTTCTCGAGTTTTGTCGAAGGGGGGTACCATACTAGGGTGTTGATAAAAAAATGTACTTTCAGTCGTAAAATGACACAAGATATGTTAATTGATTTCCTAGAATTGGTGTTTCGTGACATCATCTTCAGGTGTCAATAGAAGACGCGTTCAGTGGTGAAATGGGCATAAATATATTAGTACATGACATATCATATAGCTCTGGTGTTAATCGAAAAGGCATAGTCTTCTAGGTGTTCATTTTTGTAGCGAGATACATTGAGACTGCAAAGCTATACTCAGTATGGCTTTTACAGTGTTTCCTTCTAGTTCACTGTTAGTCGTGGTCTTAACCATGGGCACTCTACTCTAGAGTGATATAAAGGGACACCCTCTCCTTTTAGAATTGAAAGAAAGAGATACTTTTATTCAGGAAATGACTCAAGTTATGTTGTTTGTCGGCATAGCAAGTAGCTCTGGTGCTTCGTGACAAAAGAGTGGTTGGCACAACATCCTCAGAAATCGATAAAAAAGAGGTACATACAATCATAAAACGGAACAAATTATGCTAATTGATGGCATAGTATGTACCTCTGGTGTTTCGTGACGAAGCATTATTTGCACATCCCTCAAGTGTTCAACTTTGTGGTGAGTAACAGCAATACTACACAACTATACAAAATATGGCTCCTGCATTGTTTCCTGTTGGTGCATTGCTAGCCGTAGTTTTTACCCTGGACACTCTCCTCAAGTGTTGAAATTTAAAAAATAGTGGGCCTACGCTTGACGTCCTAGTCTCACTATTTCTCTGGGATGACAGACGGTTCCAAGTCCGGAAAAGGGGAACTTGTCCAAGGCATAAAGTAGCTTGTCCACAAGCACCTGGCAAGGATGCTAAGAAGGGAGGAACTACCTCAGATGCTTAAACAGAGGGATCATGTGACACGGGGCGGATAAATGTGTGAACGAAACCCTGAGAAATAGATAAGACAAGGAACTACCCACCCCGTCCACAAATGTATCGAATTTGGTGGTATGTGCATCCATGTCGTTGTGGCTTAGTCCAAAAATCTTCACCGGACACTATCTTTTTCCAAACCAGTAGTACCCAGAAGGGCGGAGAGGGAAGGTAGCTGTCCAATTAAGTATCTTTGTGGTGTTCTAGGAGATTTAATACATAATGCCTCTGATTGCCCTGATACCATGGTCTTTCACATAACAATACCCAGTGTTAACTATAGAAACAGCGCATTAAGATTATAATGAATAACTAGAGTTCGCTGTACATAAGCTCACATAATTGATCAAAACTGCACAGGGATTCAAGGAATATAACCTATCAAATGTGAGTTCATACAGATTTAATCAAAATGATTAAAATGAATCTTCCAACTTGAGATTTTTCCAGGAGCTCCAATGCCTAGTAAGAAAGCGAATATTTAAGTATCCAGGATATTATAATATTGTTGATAATAAGGAAATTGCCTGTGTCTTCTAGTCTTGATTCAGCTAATGACTAGTGCATAGAATGATAAGAACTAATAAACTTTCAATTCATCTGAGTATCAAAGTCCTTGATTAATGTGTGGAAATCACCATTGTGCATAACCAGTTTGTAGCATCTGCCGTTCATAATTTAACTCCATAGATCTCTTAAAGTTTAATTAATAGTCAATAAGTTCACAAATCCCACTGAAGAGACGCCAGGAAAAGGAAAATACATTTATTAATTATCTTCTCAGAATATGTAAGGTGACTTTCTCTCAATTCCCTCTCAACTGACTTTATTGTTTAATTATAAGCAAGGCTTAAAGTCTTAGCTTACCTACTCATTCGGAACTCGTAAGACACTTCTTGAATACATAAGATTCGACTCATATATTACTCTAGCCAGGAGACACTTTTAACCAATTTTGCTACAAACGATTAATTACAATAATTCGCTCCAATTTACAAATATCTGTCAGTTCCACTTTATCTCTTCTCTCCCTTTCTTAAAATTCTATTTCCCTTATATATCCCTAACCCCCTAATTCAATTCACTACATTTTTTTATCATCGTCTAATCTGCCTATCCCCGTTTCATTTGGTTGGCAAGATGCTAGATTCTTATGCAATGCAAATTACTAAAACTTCTCTGAGGTTAAGAAAGAGAAAACGGTGAATATCCCAGAAACGCGAGCTCACTGAGCTTTCATATATTCTACTATGTCAGAGGGGTTAAAATTCACTTGCGGCACATTTTATCAATAATTATTTAATAAAACATTTGAGAAATTTAAATTAAGAAAAATATCAGCTAAAGACCTGAATATCTTTGAGGGAAAAAAACACGAAGAAAAACCGAAGTGGGAACCGTTGTTAGAATTTCAAGTGGGTATTGAAGCTGTTCCACCAAAGTAGAATTCCTCTTTAAATAGCTGTAGTAGAAAAACTTTATTTCATTTCCGATTGTTTGCTTCTGTCTAACTGCCGGTTCATATCCAAAGTAGTAAGTGTGAAAGTATCTTACGACTCTACAGGTGTAAGCTATGAAAATGGTTCAAAAATGTACTTTTATTTGAGGACAGATGGCATCATCACCATTCAGTGCTGCCATCTGTTAAACGGTGCCGAAACAAAATTGACATTGATTCATGGGTTAGTTTTGATTGGATAGTCATTTGCTGCCAAATTAAAATTTAATTGCAACCGCGTTGTGTTGTCACCGTCTGTGAAACCTGGATTCCTTTTTATGTACCGGAAATCAAGCAAAAATCAAAACTTAGGGTTGCTTCTAAAGAAAAGGTGAAGATGTTCCAATCAGCCAGAAAAGTGATGATGAAATGTTTTAGGTGGGGAAGTCATCATGATCATGGAGACGAGTAACTGAGACTCGGACAGCTGTCCAGAGAGTCGTGATGCTTACTAAAAACAAATTATTTTCAAAAATGGTGCTACGAACACCATCTCTTGGATTTTCTGAGGACTTTTTAAATGATCCTCGTTATGAAGTGAGATAAACCTTCTCTAAATGTCCTTTGCTCCCCTTGTTCGTGTTTCGAGACGGTAAAAGCCATCGCCCCTAGTAGCTTTGTAGAACTGTTAATGGAATAAAATCAAACGAATTACAACTACAGATAAATAACTTTTCGTACATTCTTAACATTTATTACTACAACTGAAATATTCATGATTCCAACCAATAAATTTGCACTCCGTCCATTTCTTAATTCATCAAAGAACTAAGAATTCACCTGAAGTATAGAATGAATATCTTGAAGAATACGCCATTTCTTCTTTTATTAGTTGATATTTTCAAACATTTATTCAAATTGGCCTGATGCAGATAAATCTTTTTAAGCTGACAATGGTATTAGATTTGGGGAAGGTACACATATATGCCAATCAAGTGTTTTTAAATGAGGCTGAAAATCAACTCGCGTAGACTTTTAGTGTATTCTTTTAAAATCATCAATTTCTAAATAGATCTCTTTTTATGTCCTTGACTTGATTCAGGTTGTGACGGCTCTATCCGCGACCTTGTCACTAACAGTTCTCTTGGGGAATTTTCGGGCCTTAGAAATTATTTTTTAGAAAGCTTCCTCCGAAGAAGAGAACGTGATCATGCAAATTAAGACTGATATATATAGTATAAGCTTTCAAGAAGGAAAGGAGAGATAGGATAGACTTCTAGTGGAGCAATGAATATTTAGTACTTGATATTTGTATTACTTAAGATGACGATCCAAACTAGATAGCTTAGAAGTCGGAGCTCTTAAATTTAATAAGCGTATTGAAGTATTTAAAGTCTTCTCATATCTCGCATACTTCGTCAATTGTCCGCATATTTATTAATTGGGTGCTTATCATAACTTGGGTTGATCAAACTTGTGTTGGAAATAAATTAAGTGTTTTAGAAATGGCGGGGCCCCCCCCCCCCCCGAACCAAAAACCCTCACAAGGTAACATATTAATATGAAATCAATGACAACTTTTACAGTGGGAAAATATTCCCTTTTCCAGTTTATCACTTCCGCACAACATTATTCGTAACCACATGCAAAATAATTCGCTTATTATATTAAGTCACTTAAACAAGATTAATCACTGATAAATGATTTAAATGTATGTAACTAAAATTTATCGCATTATAAACATGATTAAGGAAACCAGAAGATAACAAGGATATATTTACATTGGTTCGTAAGCAAACTCATTTTAGGGATCAATCAATGAGTCAAATATTTTTTAATTAATCGTGGAGTCCATTCTTATTAAAATTCATCAAGATTTTTTTTATGCTCTTGTGGTTTCAAGCTGGGTGCCGACACAGAATTGAATAAAATGTAAGAGTAATTACTTATGAAAATCTCATAATAATATTGATTTAACAAAGAGAAGGGAAAGAATGCGTTACCACTATTCTTCTATGCCAAAGTCTTGGTTGATGTATAAAGTTTGAACACACACACAAATTGAATAACGGAAAGGGGAGGAGGTTTATCAACAGGTTGTGACTTTACATTATTAAGAGGGTTATATAACCTGCAGACTGAAACGAAGAGTCTTTGAAGGAATACATTATCCTAAAAATGATCAAAATATCGAAAAAAATTTGTTTATTTAAATAATATAACTTTTCTGTCTATATACATAAATATCTGTACCATTTTTTTTTTTTTATCTCTCATAGCTTTATTTAGCGAGCTACTTCGATGCTCTTAGTAGGCACACAAATACACATTAGAAAGACATTTAAAACTTTATTCGTGACCTTCACGTCTCTAACCAAGGGAACTTTTAGGAAATTTGAATTGCATAAAATTACAATTTCTTCCCAAACAAAACGAAACATGTTCAGAAAAACTGGTTAAATATAAGAAGTGTAGGGAATATTGAATTAGAGATAATGATATAAATGCGAAATAGAATTGAAAGGAAAGAGAACGTAGTTGGAGGATAACGACAAGTTAATAGATATTTGTAAATTGAATCGAATCATCGTAAATAATCGTTTGGGTTGAATCAACTCGTAGTGTTAAAGTAATAAAATTCGAATAGATTGAATCTAGAAATGCTTGAATCGAAACGAGTGATTTAGAAAGCTGAGTCCTTATTATTAGAATATAAATTAAGATTGATGGAGTTGAGAAGGGTTCGAGAGTGTTTTGTGTATGTGTCATGCTCTTGCGTATCTTCAATTGGAGTTTCAAACTTATTGACTCTTTAATTACACTTGAAGATGGCTGTGGAACTAAATAATGAAGGAAATACATTCACAACTTTAAGTCCTTTTTTCCTTAGCTTTTTATTTTTCACGACGATTTTGTACGTAAAATGCAAAGGCTTTTTTATACACAATATAATTTTTTAAAATGTAAAGTGATAATTTTGCATGATATGTTTCATGATTCGCGACATAAAATAAAGATTGAAGTGATTTTGTTAATTCATAAAATTAAAGATAGTTGTTCTTCCAAACAATTTTTCATATTGCTAAAAGAAAAATATAAAATCATAAATTTTACTAGTTCAACCTAATCCATTCACAATTGTGAGAAATACTTATCAGAATCCGAGGGAAGAAATGTTTAAGATATTAAAATTTCTAGAAATATAGTTGGAATTATAAGCCATTGGAATATTTAGAGAAAAAAATATTAAAAATTTAAGTAATTGTTTGTTTAAAAATGAAGGTTCTTTTTTTAAAAAAAAATGCATATGGGCATTTAAATAAAGTGAATGAAAATGCTGTCTTATAAATATCTAATTTTAAAAAGTTGCTGTCTGGGTACTGTCTCCTTTAAGATGAATTTACTTTCCCATTTAAAAAAACTGGTGAAGGGATTGTGATTGATCTCTAAGGCTCCCGTCTATCGGCCATTTTGATTTTGTGGACGTTATGTTAATACTATGGAATTTCGACTACCATCCTCGAAAGTATTTACTATTTTATCTATTGGAATGCAATAAAATGCATCTGAAAAAGCAAAGAAAAAAAAATATGTGTATGTGACGCTGCACTCCTACCCAACTCTTGTGCCATAACTCAATTAAATATAACTAACACTAAGAGTCAATAACCTACAAAAAGGGAACACTAGACAAATCTCACACAATTATTTATTCGATAGACTTGCAGTATAATGTCTGAGGGATATGTGCTCTCCTAGATACACCCTAGATAGATTTTTCCATTCAACTCATACCGAATTAATAGCATCTTACCAAAATCTCACCAATTGAGGTTGACTTAGTTTCTTGACTCCACTACGATCACTATCACCCGTAGCAACTCTTGATATCGTCTATCGCTTGTAAGGCATATATTAAATGCTAGTGCCACTCGGCCTCTATCCTCAAAATTTCTCTTTGCTTGTATACTCTCCTATCTAGGTCACTTCACTTTATTTCTACCTGCCTCTAATTTGTATAATCCCGTTTCATTTTGGTTGGGAAGAAACTGTTTGTTTCGTGCAATCAATCTCAAAGTCCCCAATGTTAGTGAAGAGAAAATCGCGAATAGCCCAACTTCCTATGTGGAATTACATTTTCTCACCGATATTTTTAAAAATATTTTTATCTCTATCTTAATGATTCATTTTTGGTTTTTATGGTCTTCGCAAAATATTCTAAAATATTTTCAAAATTCGGAGAGAAAATGTAATTCCGCAAAACCTTTCATTACTTTTATCTCTTTAGGGCGCACTTTTTTTTACACTGATATAGATGAAATAGTATAGATTTCAGGATGATAGTAGAAGTTCCATAGGATTTACATTATGCTCTTTAAATCAAAATAGCTCATAGACGCGAGTCTTAATGTCGCACCGCAGAAAAACACGAGGTCTATTGTAACGAACCTTGTAATTTTGAATCTGAATCAACTAAGGAGCTGAAGCTTATATCAGTTTGAAATATATTCTTCTACTTCCCAAACTAATAAAATAACATTATCGTTCGAAATGTTTATATCAAAGCTGTTAGAGTATTAATGAACATAAGTGTAAAAAAGTGCATATTTTATCACATTTATAAGTAAGTATCTACAACCTTCAAATTCAATACGCAAACTAGAAATAATAGGTGAACGTGTATTAGGTAATTTGATTTGTCCCATGCATTGATTCGTCAAAAACGGATAAGCAATTACCAAACAATAAATCTTTATTTTTGAAGAACAGAAACAAAAACTGCTATCAATATTGTGTGCTTCATAAAAGAAAAATACTTGCAAATATTTTGTTTCATCTTGTAATCGCACTGTACTAACTGGAAAACAGCGAAACTATAAAACTAAAACCCTTCAACAAATATGTTTCATTCGAAAGCCTTTTAAACGAAATTTCATCGCAGCTTTCAACAGTTTAATTTCCTTGAATTAATTAGATAATATTTTAATAAGTACTTCATTTATTCGATGGGTTCTTACATGTTACCATGGAAATGCAACCGTCAAGATTAATCGTGGTTACGTAACTGAAAAACTATTTTACGATCTATTTTTAAGCAATAAGTAGCTTAATTTCTTATTGTTTTAACCATTTTAAATGTATTACTATAGCAACCCCGTGACTTTTTTTCTGTCTCATTATTCAATTTTTTTACTCCCATAAAGCCTATTTTAGGTTTATAATACATAAATCATAGTTACAGGCTAAAACTTTAAAAAAAATATTTCATTTTCAATAAAGTTAACGATAACTTATTAAACAACATGAAAAGTACAATTCTTTTTTCCAGTACTGAAGTCGGTCCTATACTTGAGTTAACGAATTTTAAATACTTTCACAAAATTCACTCATCCTAGGTATTAGCGACAGTTTACGAAATCTCATTATCTAAAAGCACACAACACATCCATCAGCTCCTTGACAAGCACACCATTCATTCAACCACTTGACCATCTACATACAGGTCTAACCCGGCCTTTTTTAATTGACCTGGACGCCAATCCCATTCGCGTGACGACCCCTCTCTCTTCGATGCCGCAATCCGCCTCAAAACACGTGTTCCAAAGGGTTCTAGGTCATGTGCCTGCGGTTGGTCAGTGTTGACCCAAGGTGCCCCCCGCCATTAACCTCGTGGCTGGTCGTCCATCATGAGGTTCATTGATGATGCAATGAATGGGGGTTTCTGGCCGTACAAGCCTATTAGGTGCTCTCCGATCTGGTTCGGGCGTCGTTCGTTGTTTACACTGCAGTTCTGCTATGCTTCGCAAACACGTAAAGGATCGATTGCTATGGCGAGGGGTTCCTCAGAGCGAGCGAATAAGGAATAATGTTCCGATAGAGTCGTTTCCTGTGTAAGCAAGTTAAATTAATACCTTTCATGCATTCGCATCTGAGTTGACCTGATTCGTTTTAACAGTTAATTACTACAGTAAAATTTCACGGATCTCCACGAACAGATTTTAAATAAACGATGCATCAACAATCGCCTTTGACTAGTCCAAAATCTTGCTTCACATGATCCAGTTCTTCAGGGTTATTCAAAATAAATCATCTGAATTCAAAATTCCATATAATTAAAAACTAAAGCACTCAGAATGATAAGCAATGTATGAATGCAAAAAATAACTGTGGAAGTTTCTTATTGTGAACAATAGGTGGACCTCGTGTAAATTTCTACTAAATAAAAAATACTAAATATTTCTACTTTTCTTTTTGATCGTTGCCAAGTTTCCAATGTAAAAGCTGAAATACAAACTTCGAATGAGGAAGACATAACGAGAAAAATTACTCATTCATCTCAAAAGCTTTTCAGAAAAACAATATAAAAAAAAATCACTGACTAGTGTTTTAAATTTTCATCGTTTTTTTATATGCCTAGACAGAAAAGACGGAAACTATAGTTTTCTATTGCATTTCCTGTGGAAATTCAGCTAATTTCAAAAATAAATAAATTATGGGGGAAAAAATCTTTTTTCGCATTTGTAATCTATAATACAGCATATTATGTACCCCAACCACACACACACTCTCACACATACACACACTCTCTCACTCTCTCTCTCTCTCTCTCTCTCTCTCACACACACACACACACACACACATATATATATATATATATATATATATATATATATATATATATATATCCTGCTAGAGATCACGAAGCGTTGAAGTGGAAAGTTTTTTTTCCTGCCAGTACATGCTTAAAACCTTCCTATTAGAGCGTTTGTGCTCCAATGAGAGCTAAGTACATATTTTAGAATCAGAAGCGAATCCTTTTTTGAAGCGAATTTCATGCATTTATTTATGCGCTGTTTTGTGGTATTAATTGTCCGTTTAAATAAAGGCAATTTTCCGCGGAAAATTAGTTGAAAGCATCAAAATATTTTATGTTATTTTAAAGAATGTTAGAAAATTCAAATATGACTCTTTCAGAAATTGAAAGAGAGCATCAAAAATACATAAAAGGGCAATCATCATTTTCAGAAAGCTTTTGATGTAATGAAATAATGCCTCGCTACCAGTGGTTCTTGAACTTTTTAGTCTCGCGATCCCCCTCCCACGTTTACAAATTTCGAACGACAAATTCTCCTCCCTCCCATAAGCATGCGGAAAAAATTATGTTGTTTAATTTCCAATTTAATTTCAAAATAAATAAATTTTACTTTTATTTTCTTAAAATTTTTAATTCAATCTTCTTTTGTTAAATTGAAATGAAATATTCGAGTTACTACCTTTGTAACTCAAATTCAAGTATTTTCTTATGAGTAAAAAACACTATTTTTATCTTAAATGTAAATAAAATAAATTCTGTTATAATAGTTACTGAATAAGTTACTGTACTTGCGATGCATAGATTTGTGATGGAATATGAACTTCTGACTGTAACGTAAAAGCATTTTCACAGTAGTCGCAACAGTGCCAGGACGTTTCAGCCTGTGAGGTTCAGAACCTAATGTATCATGAGTTTTCGATCATATTTTAAATCCAAAATATCTGTATGTAAATTTATGTAAGTATTCAATATGTATTATGTATGTATTTCAATATGTTTTTACAGCTCAATTTAGTCAATCTTATGGTTTAACAATTGCGCTTTACGGAATATGCAATACATTAAATTGAAGGTAATTAATACATTACGACTCAAGTTTCTTTAAATCCATGCGTCTAAATTAAATTGTCGCTATCCCAACATTTCACTTTGCGTCTCCGTGAGGGTTCGCTACCCCCAGTAAGAAAGAGCTGCCTTATACTTTACAAAGGACAACCTCGCGCAAGCATATTTCTTTACGCAGGAAACTACATTTAAGAGAAAAAGAATAGACATAAAGTTACAGCTTATAATATGATCAAGAATAACATTATTAATACAGGAGTATATTCGAAATGATTCATCCGACTTCAAAATTCCACTTTTCAGAAATAAATGACACAGGATGATAAGTAATGCACGAATACAAAGGAAAACTGTAGAAGGTCAATATTGGGGACAATAGAAGGCCCTAGTTTGTTTTTCGTGAGGCTATTTCACGAAAGCCGTTTTAGAAGTTTTAATGAGCTACCTTGCAGTCTGATGGGTCGCAGTGGACAGATGACTCGATATTGCATAGCTACCCACGCTAATCACCTGAGGCAGCCCAATACGATCTCTTCCTTAGAGAGTTTTGTAAAAAATAAAACGTATTCGCCACCATTATTCACAAATTTATTCGAACTGAAAGAACGGAGATTCCTGCCATTGCGCAATCTATTACCACTGACACTTTACAACGTGTTTGGTAGGAATTTACATATCGAAGTTGTGACATTGGGCTATTCGCGGTTTCTCTTCACTAACCTTGGGGACTTTCAATTGAGATTGATTGCTTTCGCTAAACAACCTTTGCCCAACCAAAAATGAAACGTGATGAAGAATGTAATATGCAAAGCAGTTAGGAATGAAGTGAAGCGGTTAAATTAAGAAGTATATAAACTCCATCTGAAGGAGTAGAGAAAGAGAGGAGAAGAAGGATCAGAGAGGCGTTGTAACGAGAGGAGGTGGAATCTAAATGCTATAGTATTGAAAGGCTGATTTAAGGATTAGAGTTGGGGTCCGAGTGTAAACCACTCGGATTGAGAATTGTTCTAGTGTTTTCAACAGTTGTTCCAGATTCAGACTTGCAGTTGGTAAGAAGCTGTTAGATTATTATTGGTGGGTAGAATTAAAGTGTTAATAAACTTGATCTGGAGAGCTATATTATTATTGTCTTAGTGGATATATATTAATAAATGTTGAAAGCTGTTTTGGTGGTTCTGTAATTATTGGTGTCATATTGTTTAATATTAGATATTAGTGATGGCACAAGATAACACCCGGGGTAACCGGTTGTTACAAAGTGACATACGTATAGAGAAAGGAAATTAAATCGAGCAATTGTAAAATAAACTTTTATATTTCCCCCTTCTCATTCATGTGTTATTTATCTTTCTGTGTTGTTTATTTATGAAAATATGCAATTTTGAAATCCGATGAATCATTTTCGATGATTCTTGTTCTTAACAAAGCACAACCCTGCTTTTCTGCAAACATATTATTTGCGCAGGAAAACTACATTTAAGAGATTAGCTGATAATATGATCAAGAATTATTTAATACTTATAGCTTCATTGACTCTAGGATTTATCAATATTCTTAAAAGATGAATAATTTTTTCATAAAGTTCCTCGTATGGGGGAAAGAGAAATAATACTTAATATGTTGTATGAAACGATGGGGCTATAAATATACTTATTAATGATTTCATATAAATTTTTATTGGTAATTCTTTATTGAAATTATCAGATGTCAGTTTAAGAAAATGGATGACTTATTTACGATACTCGGCTTTTTTAAATCAATTATACACTATTTTAATTATTTTTGATATATTATTTTAATAAAATGAATGATATTTGGGATGATGAAACATGTGCCAGTTTCATTTAGAAAAGTATTTGCATCGTGTTGTTTATACATACATACATATATATATATATATATATATATATATATATATATACTCTTTATAATATATAATATATACATATCAACATTTTCTAAATGGTTTTAAAAACTGTAAACACACTTGTCACTCTATAGAGAAAAATAAACTTCTTTTTTTTTTTTCTTTAAATGTGTTTTTCTAGGATTCCGATACACTTTCATCAAATTTCCATAGAGTTGATATTTTGATATTTTACCATTATGAAAAGAGATTATTTACAATGCAGTGTACATAATATTTTTTCTAAAAAATGGTCATAAATTTTAAGTTTGGCACAATATTTTTATGAAATTAGGGGAAATTTGAATCATAAAATTTAAAACTTTTGTTACATTTAATTTTTGAAGTCATTATTATGTTCAATGTGTTGAATGTTATGTTGACAAAACTTCCGTGAATTTTTAAAGTAATAAATGCAGTTGACTTTATGCACGATGTACCTGAAGATAAATATTCGACTTACAAATGTAAATACAGCTGTTAGTTGTCAAGTGCTCCAACATAATTATTATTGGAAAAATTGATTTTCATTCCTTAAGGTTGTCGTCTACCCGCCATTTCGATTTCGTGGATGTAATGTTAATCCTATGGAAGTTCTACTAACATCCTCAAATCTTCACTACTTTATTTATTTGATTACGGTAAAGTGCATCCGGAAGAGCAACAAATAATGTATTTTACTGTGTAATTATATTTCCCATCGATTTTTGAAAATAGTTATACCCCTATTTTAATGATTCGTTTGTGGATTTTCAAGTCTTTAGTAAATATTCTAAAATATTTTTGAGGATCAGAAGAAAAAATGCAATTCCCCAGAAACCATCGTTATTTATTGCTTTTCCGTATGTATTTTTTTTTTCAAATAGATAAAAATGTAAAGATTTGAGGACGGTATTAGAAATTCCATAGGATTAACATTGCGTTCACGAAATCAAAATGCCTCCTTAGGCAGGGGCCACAACGTAACGTTTCAAAAAAATGAGCTAATTTTAGCACTACTAAAGCTATATAAAAATATTTTTAAGATAATTTAAAAAAAAAAAAACTCTTAAAAACTATGATGGTACGCAAACTCCTTAAGAACATAACATCCTTGTCTGATGCCTCCACTCTTAGCACGAATGCAAGTTAACAAAATCTCCCAAAAGTGTGAATCCGCCCTTTAAAAAAGAGGGAAGGGGGACACTCAGACAACGACATTTTCCGCCCCTTCCCTGACGTGTATCCACTCTCAATCAGTTATACCTGTCCACCGCAAACAAGATCGTTTTTAATCAAGGTGGGCAAACAGGCAGACCTCGCAACAGATTGGACTGACGTCAGTGCCTGAGGTGGGCGTGGCTCCACTCTCGAAAAGGGTCACGTGAGGTGTGACGTGACCCGGGGACGTGGTCACCCGTGTTGACACTCCGGGGTCCGCTTTTAATGAAATTACTCCTAACAGTTTTCGTTCTCTCCCCCTTGTATCTTTCTTACGGTGCCTTGTAATGGCGGTAGAACACGGCATGGGCCGCTAGAGTTGGCGAGTATTCGCCAATATCAGTGATACAAAAGAAATACTATTATTGAGGTAAAATATAAGTTATGTCTCACGTGTAAACTAGTGTAACTAATTTTTAGTGTTAAAACAATCTTAAAATGTTTTTAAAGAAATAATTTGGAAACGAACATTGCGAAACTATTGACTACTTTAAAAAAATAGGGATAGAAAGCTTCAAATATATTTAACATTAGCTAGAGAAGTTACTCCTGATTTTTTTTAGAAATATATAGCAAAAATTGAATTAAACTCTTGTTGTATAATCTGTCATAATGAGATATTGTAATTCCAAAAAATAATTCAGAATGATTTTAAAAATTAACAACCTCTTAATTTTTTCTTTAAATGGTCAATTCACAAATTTTTGTGACATGTTTTCCATGTACAGAAACTTCCTCAAATATGGTTATTGGATCAGCAAAATTACAATAACTAAGAACTTTTGATTTTATGGATGTATACTTTTCAATATAGCCTAAAAAAAGTATGAAATTTTGACAAAGAAATACTATTTCAAGTCATTCTACTTGTAGGAATGACAAACTTACGATTGAAATATATTACATTTTCTTCATCGGCTGAAAACTTCCAAAAAAAATTAATCATCAGATTTCAAAATTACATATTTTCAAAAATAAACGACACAGAACGATGAATAATACATGAATGCAAAGAAAAAGAATGGAAGTGTTTTTACAATCGTTCCATATAACTTCTTTTAGTTACGCGTCTAATGTCAGTTAAATACATAAATTCCTGCCAATTACGTTGTAAAGTGTCAGTGGTAATGGATTGTACAGCAACAGAAATCCGTTGTTTTAGTTCACATAAATTCGAAGGCAATTATGGACCATATACTTTACTGTTTACAAACCCACAAAGGAAGAATTCACATGGAGCCATATCAGGTGACTTGAGTGGCCAGCTGTGTAACATCGAGTTATGTGAGACCGAACCAATTGCGAGGTAACTCAGTGAAATAGCTTTCTCCAAATAGCTTCACGAACACACGAGGGCCATCTAGTTCACAGTATAAGACTTCCAAAGTTTTCCTCTGTTTTCATGCATTACTTATCATTCTGTGTCAATTATTTTTGAAAATACAAAATATTAAAATCGGATAATTGTGTTTGAATAACTGCGCATTAATCGTGGCTAATTTTTGAAGACTTCTAATAATACACGACATTCAATTTGTGGTAGTGTTCAAACAATATGTTATGCTGCTAAAAACGAAAAATTGTTACAGTTTGCAATTTTTAATCCAACACATTCGGGTCTTGTCTGATTAGCGGTTTTGCCGGATTATCCAACTTTAATATAATTTTAATTAGAATACCAGAGATCAATCACTATAAATAAAAATTAAAGTGATTTAAAAACGTATTTAATATGTTTACGCTTATTCTGAACCAGTGTAGATGTTATAAATATTCGAAAAAAATATTTCGGTACACATTCTGGCAATTACAAAATTAAATTCAAAAACTGAACATTAAGAGAATACTCTTGTTTTAATAAAGAAAATACAGCACAAACAAAAAAAAAATGTATGGAATACGAAGATAATTAAGAACAAGTTATGACAAGTTGCTCTGCTCACATGCTGAGCATAATATTACTCATCTTAAGGTTATTAGCCACCCAAGGGGCTATTGTTTTAGGTGGGGCGTTTTGGCGTACCGGATCACTTTTCAATTTTAAATAACTTTTTTTTTTACATTTAGTTTAAATATATCCTACTTAATCATTTATCGTTTGCTTTAATTTTAATATCGGAAAAGTTTACTATTGTCCTTTTCCTCGATATTTTATTGTTTACTTTAATTCTCATATTTAATTGAGCAATTTAGTTATAATTTCATTAAATAAAGCTCATTTTGGGTGGCTAAATGTTCTTTGCAAAACTTTGCATAAAACATTTTTTTTATTCCAATTTGTATACATAGTTTCTGGAAACTCCTCATCTAAATGTATTTCACTTTTTAAATGATATTGGTTTTATCCCATTCGTATAATTTTATTATGCTGTACTTTATTGTCCATCTTGAAGTTAAATTTTAAATAGTTTTAGCAAGATAAATTTTAGTATGTTAACCTTGTGTTTGAGGATTCAATGACAGAAATCCAACCAACCAACCACCTTAAGATTATTAATTTTATTAGCACTTGTTAAACTTCGAGAGAACATTTTACTGAACAGTGCGCTGTATGCATACATTTGTAATAATGTGCAAACTTGATACACAAAAAAAGAAGTGATACTGCACTGAAATGAAAACTGACAGTTACGATAAACACCAGGCGAAAAGGCGAGTAGCGCTGTGTCCCAACCTGGAAATTAAGGTCAATAAACTCCTAAATCTACACGAACGGCTTGATTGATGCCGGACTATAAAATATGCAAAACCATCGAATGCAGAATTAAAGAATGCTTACTATAATCGTACAATAAACACGAAACATCCGTTTCTTTGCTGTAAAACAATCTTCCCAGTTATTACCAAAACGCGCTGTGAAGCTTCCTACAATAGCTTTTAGTCTTCCTTTGCGATATGGAAAGGTTTGGCTCGCATTTAACTTTCAGGAGAGAGAGAGAGAGAAATAGAAGAAAATGCAAGAAACGTAAAGGAATTTTTAAATTCATTAAACTACATTTTAAAAAAAAATAAAACTTTATTCTTCGTATATTTTATAAGTAGAAAGTACCGCGATTTGAAAAATATATTGATTTCCGTTTCCAATAAATTTCTCGCGTTTGTAGTATTTGTATTCTTTTCAATTCATACCATAGACATTTTTCTCAAATGATATGAATTTCTTGAATATGTAAATCTTCTAAAATATGAGCAAAACATGTAAAAAAGAACTCAAAAACACTTAGTGTTTGATATATCACATATACATTTTATTAAAAGAGCGGAATTGAAAATAAAACAGAACAAGGCGTATTGGGGGACCAAAAAAAAAGGTAACACACACACATTATTACTTTTGATTCAAAGTTATTTTTAATGGAATCTCAGTGGAATTTATACAATTCTGGAAGATATCACAAATATTAAATAAATATGGAAAAGAACGTTGGTTTTAAAAATTTCCGAAACTCAGTCTCATTTTTCAAACTATTGGAAATCGGGGGAATTAAACTTTTGTTAAAAAATTTTTACGTATCTTTTATTATTTTTCTTTTATAAGGTGATTTTTTCGAAATGTCTAGTAAAAATTTTAACATGAGTCTCGGTTTAAGTACGAATTAATATTTTCATTTAAATCAGGTTGCATTAAATAGGATTTGTCTGATCTTATGAATTTATAATTCAATGCATCTAAATAAATTTCAGACGTATTAAATTCATGTAGTATGTGTATATTTTTTGTTGCTTGTATATTTTCGGTAATAATATTTTTTAAAGTTCTATAATGTTAAAGCTAGCTTACTAAGAAATTTTTCAGTTATATTTTACAAATTTTGTTTCCAAAAACTTTTAACTTGAAAGGTATTATTAATATATTGTAACAAATTTACGTATCATTGCCTCATTCTCATCAAATTAAATAATAGGATCTAACATTATTCACTCTATATCTGAAGGGCTTGACCAATTAAAAAAAATTGGGGGAAAAAGTATTATTTTTTACCGTGAAACTTTTTTTTTTTTTTTTTCAAAAAAGAGGAAGATAATTTATAAAATTGCTTGTGTTGTGTAAAGATTACAAACGAGGAAATGGAAAAGATCAAAATAATTTAAATTTATAAATGTAAAAAAAATTGATTTTGAATAATATCGAAATTAATCTTTTATTAAAATTGTTTACAATTTAATTAGTAATAAAAAGTTAAAAGTGATAAAAATGATAATCCCAATTTCAAAGATTTATAAAAATAGCTTCTAATCTATATTCCTCTGATACTTGCAAGAAATTCAAATTTCGCCAAGTTGGCGCAGGTTTAAGTATCACTAGAGCAACCCCGATGGGCTAATGTTGCATGTGTTTGAAGAGTACCAGGTAAACATTGGCCGTGAGAGTGAAGTGAAATCACGAATATCAAAGTAACATACTCTCTTTAACGGAGGAGACGAAAGCTTATTAACTCCCTGGCCTTGTCGACATCTTGCGTGACTCCAGAAATGAGGAGAAGGATTTCAAAGGCTCGTCTTCAAATGTCAGCACAAAGAAAAACCAAATCTGTCTGAACTAATGAAATGAGTGAAAGAGATTTTGCGTAGAATGAAGTTGATATTGCAGAAAATGTTTAATGATAAAGAATCCCCCTGGTAAAATGTTTAATTAATTTGACTGGTACGGAAATCGCCATCTACATGGAAAAAAAGCATGTAAAATTGATACCGATACTTCATTTTTATGTCATTTTATTGAATAGCCTTACGCAATATAAGCACTGTAACCTGGTTTGTAGAGTAATAAGCTCGTTATCGATTGTTACCAGGCTCGAGACAATTGATTTGGTGCATTGTACACAGTTGGCACCCCCTGACTAACAATGTAGATCACTGGCTATCGCTGGCATAAACGGGGAACCATAGCCGGCAAACAATAAGTGATCGAGAAATTCTAACCTAAAGAATTAGCAAGTTACGGATATTTTCATGTTCGATTCAACTGATTTGAGTGCATTATACATAACTGACACTCCTTTTATGACATTGAGACGGGTGATATGAGGGTAAAAACCCTCACCACACACACATCACACAATGGTTACTGCACACATAAATTTTAAAACAAACTTTTGTAAACAGAATTTTTTAAAAATTAATATTCAAAATCCCGTACTCCATTCTCGAAACCCCATATATTATTTTCACCTTGAAAATAAACAGTAAAATTTGAAAATAATTTCGAGATATGAGTTTAAATGGGAGAACCCATCCCCTACATGAAAAATTTCTCGCAATACTCCTACATCCCTGGCTAACACAAGCTACCGTTGGCATAGCCAGGAACCACAGTCGGCTAAATTAGAAATCGCGAAATTTTAGCCAGATGAGTTGACTGGCATCAGTGAAAAATTACGATTATATATATTGCCAGATTCAAGCCAATTGATTTGGGCGCATTATGTACAACTGACACACCCTCAGTAGCGTAGCGACGGGGAAATATGGAAATTGTTGCCCTCATAAGGTTTGATGTTCATTGAAATTTTTATACCGAATTTTTTGAAATTTAATATTCAGAATACATCAGAGGTCTTCAACTTGGATTTCGCGGAGCCCTAGGGTCCCCTGAACTTTGACAGGGGTTCCGCAAAGAATCCCTATTTACTTAATCAAAGAGCCAAATTTTTAGTAAAATTTTAATTTATATGTAAGATCGAATTCTTAAAGGTAGTTCGAATGTAATAACTGATATGAATAAATATTTTATGAATAAAATCAAAACTTAAATTTCGTAAAAGTCGCGGGCTTCAATTGCATTAATCGAGGCACATTAGGTTGCATATTAGTCTCCGTTCTTTGGCTCAATCGATATATCTCAAATTGATGTATATCGACGGACACTCAGTTGAAACTAAAATTTAGTCAAGTTGATATTATGCATTTTTAGTTTCACAATAGAGTAGAATATTCTGAAGTAACCAAAAGAGCTGTGAAACATCTAATGTCATTTGTTTCAACCTATGTAGGCGAAAAATCTTTCTCTTTGTGCGATGCGACAAAAACAAAATACAGAAACAGATTGGATGCTGAACAGGACATAAGGTTGCAGATTCCACCAATTATTACAGACGTTAAAATACTTTGAAATAAGAAAACAACCACAACCAAGTCATTCAAAAATATTTCTTTATGAATTTGATACAACTTAAAATATTGGGGCTTTTATTTATTATTGATAGAATACATTTTAGAAAATCAATAAATACTATAAGCTACCTTTCCATTCATTATATTATTAATACGTTTGCATTGTGATCAAATAAAGATGCAATAATAATTATGTAAATTTGAGTAGGATAAAGCTTTGATATCCTATTTTTTCTACTCTTTGATCAAGAGGTTCCTTTAAGAAAATAATAAGCTCATAGGATTCCGCAAAGTGTAAAAGGTTAAATATCCCTGTTCTACATAAACATCTTTTACACATTGAAAATAAACAAAGAAATTTGAAATTTATTTTCATGTATGAGTTGAAGTGGGAAAGCCTATCTTCTTCATGAAAAATTTCTCGTTACGTCCCCGCACTCCCTGGCTAACAATGTCAGTCTATCACTGGTGCAACAGGAAACCATAGCCAGCTAACAAATGATGATCGCGAAATTCTAGCCTGAAGAATTTACTGGTATAAGAGAAAAATAACAATTTTTAGCAGGTCTGAAACAATTTATTTAGGTTCATTATTTCTAATTGATACTAGCAAATAATGTAAATTTCTAAATACTATTAACACAACCGGGAACCATTGCCGGCCTACAGAAGATGATCGCGAAATTCTAACCGGAAGAGTTGAGTGGTATGAATGAAAAATAATATTTTTTTAACCTATATATTTTTCAACAAAGCTTGTAATGGTCACATGATATATCTTTTTCTTGATTTCTTATTAAACTAAACTAAAAGAATCACGATCAATAGTATGAAGAAATCAGGAGGTCAATTATAATGAAAACTAATTTATCACCTTAAATGTTATTATAATTTGATGTCTACTTTACTTTGTGATTAGATTGTCTAAACGCGCCTGTTTAGTTTAGTTTTTAGTTTTTTTTATAAACGTCGCACTAGACGCAACATGAGGGCTATTGGCGATGGACCTCATAATTTTAAACCACGGGCAAGTGACGAGGACGACACCTGAGCTGGCACCCCCTCTCCTAACTTCTACACCACGCGAAAGGGAGAACTTTGGGCCCCGACAGATTTAACGTGCATCAGCCCCAACTACACGGCGGGTCTTTGGCAGCCAAGGATCGAACCCGGGACTGAACAAAACCATTTGTCACGAATCCAAAACCATGACCACTAGGCTACCGCTGCGACATAAACGCGCCTGAGCTAATTTTTAGAATTTTAATTGAATTAATCTGTCATACAAGCTCAGTCGGGTTATAGCGAGCAGAATAACTGGTTAAGTTTTAGTTTTAGTTTAGTTTTTTATTAACGTCGCACTAGAAGAAACACGAGGGCAACGGACCTCGTAATTTTGAACCACGGTCAAGTTACGAGGACGACACCTGAGGCAGAATAACTGGAGTTAAGAGTTCGAGTAAAATCGATCCTTCCTAGTCCCGATCTGGAAACTGTTTAGGCTACGTGCGGCTGATCTGATTTCTCCTTTTGATCTCTTCAGTTCACTATCTCTGTCTCCTATTAACTAACTTCCAACCCTCATATTTAATTCTGAGCTGCCTATAAATGTGATTCATCTCATCTGTTCACTACACTTCATTATTTTAATATTATCTACATAAGTCACATTTAATTTTACTAAAATGAATTTTGAATTCAAACACTATCAGAAAGAAACTCAAAGTTTTAATTGAAGGGAATATCGCTGCATAATCCAATAGAAATGAATTCATCCGCTAAGTTCTTGGAACTGACCCCGTAATTTTGAATCTCGTTCAAGTGACAAGGACGAGATTTGAGTTGGCATCTACCTCTCCAAAGTTCCACCGCACCCCAACAGGACTTAAGGACCTCCACAGATTTAATGTACATCACCCCGATACACGGCGGGTCTTCAGTGACATATAGCCCGCGACTCGACAAAAATAATGTAGGCCACAAGTTCGTGATCATGATTCTTAGGCTAGTGTGGCCAAAAAACTAAAAATTAAAAAGTTCAATACAAAGTTTTACAAAGTACAGATTTAGCCACCTAAGGTGCGCTTTTTCTTATAAATATTATTACATTACTCAATTAAATATAAGAATTAAAGTAAATGATGGAATATCAAGTAACGGACAGCAGTAAACTTTTCCGATATTAAAACTAAAGGAAACGAGAAATTATTAAATTGAATACACTTAAGCTAAATATAATTAAATTTAAAGCAAACGATAAATTATGAAATATAACATATTTAAGCTAAATGTAATTAAAATTGAAGCAAATGGTAAAAAATTGAAAAGTGATCCACCTCAAAAAATAGCTCCTTGGGTGGCTAATAATAAATCAATACTAAAATCATTTGACTAGCAAACATTCCAAGAAGGAAGCCAAACTAAAAAGATGTTGTTTGAAATTCTTGGGACAAAAAAGGATGCATCACAGCTTAAAATTCTGAATAATGTTATTTATTTTCAGTCATATCTTGATTCAAGTTTACATATTATTTAAATTAATGCATAAATCGATAAATAAATAAAATACTTTATTTTTATATTTGTTTCACTTCAATCCAATAAAAATTGGGGAGGGGGGATTTATTACGACATATTTTTGAAAATTGAGTTCATCAGTGGTGAAAGCAGGTATCAGACATTATATTGCATATATTTTATTCCAATCCAATAAGAAATTCGGGAGAAATTTATTATGACGTATTTTTGAAAATTGAGTTTGTTACTGGTGAAAACAGACATCGAAAATGGATTCAAAAACAAGATAAATTTTTGAAAAGTGGTGAGGTGCGACATTTATAGGGTATAGAAAACAATAGCCCCTTGGATGGCTAAAATGAAACTATAATGTTTGTAAAATTATAGTTGTTCTCCACCAGAGAAAAATTAAAGATACTCAGCGATACAATACGGTGCATGGATCGCTGAACAGGTGACACACGTGCTCATAATCAATGGCCACTCCAGGAGAACTTGATTTAACTTCATGAAATTTTTTTCCTTTGAGATCACTTAAGAGATAAAGTGTTTTTTCCAACGCTCCCAGCAAACATTGACGCTCAGAAAACGCGAATAACTGAAACCATTCTAGTTGTTCCGCCAAACATGATGAAAATATGTGGGAGGTATTCTGTTATTGAATGGGTATCGTTCGAGTTTCCGTTGGTGATGGTTGGTGGGGGATTAGTATTAACTATTTATAATTTTCATAAACTTCAAAATATTATTTTTAATTTAAGTTATCCAAAAGGAAAAACTACAAACTTCTTTAGTCTTGCAATTTTAGCTCTTCAACATCTGGGTATTCTTTCGTAAACATTCTATATAATCTAGTTCTGATTATAAATTTCAGCTCAGAAATGTCCATTTTAAAACTAATTTACAAAATATGTATATGAAAAGTTAATGATAAAAAAACATGCGTAAAAGTTTAATAATATGCCTTAGGTAATAAATATTTGCTAAGAGATATTGTTGCTATTTTGATATTATTTATTTTTATAAACAGAAAATTTATTTTTAGTTACAAAGAAACACGAATTGCTTAAAAATTCCTTTCAGCTTAAGAAAATCGACTCGACCTTTTGTTTTTTCTTCCCCAAAATTAGACATAAATGCTTCCTTTCGAAGAATTGATTTCATTATCTTTACATTAAAACTTTTAATAGTACATCGTATCCCATTTCAAAGGCTACGTTAACGAAAAAAATCGTCGAAAGCCAGTAAACGACGATCTATCATCTATATTTTACAATGAAAGCACAAGGCGGCGATTTCGGGCATGCGCACATCGTTATTTCAGCCCCCCAAAAATTTAAAAATTTCATATGTTGCAATGCATTCAGAAGGAGTCTCAACATTTTAATCACATTTTTTGTTATCAAGTAGAGAGGAATAGTAGTTAGTAGTTTTATTCCTATTTTCAATTTGAATTTTTATATATTGCATGTACCTGTGACTGAATTTTCCCTGTACACTAATTTTAATTTTTTTTTTATAATAAAAATGAATTGTTTTTTTAAATATGTAATATGGATTTCATTATTACTTTTTTGCATGGTTTTGGAGAGAAGTATTTAGTTTTTTCATCTTACACGATTTTTTAAAGTTGTGGAACATATCCACAAATTTACCATATGTCGCTTGTATTTTTTACACGATTTTTTTCCCACGGTTTTCTAAGGAACACACTACCGTGTAAAAAAAAAGAGTTGGGTGTATATACGTCAAAAAAGACTCCTGGCTGTGGTAATCGTGAGTGGTCATGGTCGTGATCTCGCGGCTGCATTGTTTCCATCGAGTCGAGCTTTTAGTACTGATGCTATTAAAGACCTGCCGTGTAGGTGGGGAAACTTATTAACTTGTACGTTAAATACCAGTATGTAGAGACTTCTTCTGTTGGCGTGATGTACGAGTTTGGAGATGAATGTTACAATTCAGATATCCTCTTCGTCACTAGACCTAGGTTCCTTCTCAACAGCCTTCGTGTTGCTTCTGCAACGTTAATAAACACTCCTTCCCTTAAAACAGTTAAAACTGCTGTTTGACATATTGGCATATCGAAAATCATCTGAATAAGTATAAAACATTACCTCATTTTTTTTAAAAAAAAAAATATATGTTACAATTACAACATATGAAAAAAAAATATTCTTTTTGGCAAAAAAAAAGTATTTTGTAAGTCAATATAAACACGCTCCCGTAAAAATATTTTGTAAGTCAATATAAACACGCAACAAGGAATCATATTGCGCCACACCACCTCACGAATTTAAAATGTTAAAAATAAATCAATATCTTTAAGAAACCGAAGATCTTGCAACCATTCATCACAGAGGGGCTGATAGAACTCACAATCATCCAAACAGCTGTTGGTAATTTCTTGAGGCTTGTAATATATATATAAAATGTATGAGGGATGGTGAAGTTTAAATGTCGTAAGAGCTATATAGTTATAGCTATGCTGCATCCAACAAGGAGTGAATGTGACCAAAACAATTGAAAAATTGGGGGGGGGTGAAAAGTTAGCAGATAATAAAGATAGTTAAAAATAAAGAAGGGTGTCTACGGTATCCCGGGAGCGAGTCACCTGCGTTTACCACAGACAGTAAATTCAATGGGAAAGAGAAAGGTCTCTAGGATGCCTCGAGGTCATAAGGCCCGAACGTACTGAAAGAAGATGAGCCTCTAAAGGCCTTTTTATGTAAAGTACATTTCTACAATGCCAGTGCTTTAATTGTAGACACTGCAAGTATTTAAATTTAAAGTAATAAAATTAAAACATAAAAGTTTAAATTTAAGCTTAAAATACAATTATGTTTGTTTCTTTTGAAGGAGAGTTCCAGTCGGTTCCGTTAACTCGAGGCTCGTTTACACGTCTTCTTAACACGTAGTTTTACTATAGCTTCCTCGATAAGTAATCGTTTGTGTACCACTCTCGGAGATTGTGGTGTTATGATTTATTTTTTATGAATTTCATAGTAATCTTTTTTCGAAGGAACGTTATGAATTTTAGTTAAGAGCAGACATTAGTAATATTTTTCATTTTATTTTATATACACAAATCATTATTTCTTGGAAATTGAAATGTTCCAGTAAGGAATAATTTACAAGGGCTTATTTTCAAGATCGCGCGCTCTGACGTGTGGTTGACAACTGATAATGATCAATCAGTATTAAGGATTTGATTGAGATTTCTTATTAAGCTCAAATAAAGAAGCTACACGAGGCTATTGGCGCCGAACCTCGTCATTTTGAACCTTGGTCAAGTGAAAGAGGAGGACTCATGAGCTTGTACTTCCCTTTCCAAACTTCCACACCATGTTATGGGGAGGACCTTGGATCTCAACCAGATTTAACGTGAATCATCCGTGGTACACAGCGAGTCTTTCTTTTTACTTTATGGCTGCAACTCCGACTCGACGGATGAAACGCCGGCCGTGGCCACTAGTCTACTGTGTCCACAGTAGGGACAAAAACCGAGGAAAGTATTGTTAAAGATGTTCCAGGTAAGGAGTGCCAGGTAGTGAGGAGGAGGAAGATGAACCCAAACAGACTTCAATCATACACTCTACTGCCCCCGTAGTAATAGAGCTATTACTAGTTATTTTGAGGAACAAGGAAATGTATCAGATTAGGTCACAACAAATAAGATACACCACACAAGAGATGAAGAAACAGAATGCCAATAAACAACAATCATACATAATGGTTGGTTGATAAAACATAAACTCAATTTTATTTCAATATCTTAAGTATTCTTTTATTAAGCGTACTAGTTCATGGGAGGAGTTGTGAAATACCATATCTAAAACTCCTAGTTTTTGTGATATATATTTTTTCGTATCATTAATACAGCTTAGAATTGTGCGTGTATAGCTGATAATTATATTTTTATCATTATATAGAACTATAATTTTTTTTTCCAAAAAGGTTTATTGCCTCTTAGTTAAAGATTGACAGGATTTGGGAGATATACGAGATGTGGCTTCTAAATAACGAAATTGGCGCTGCTACGGAAGAAGTAAGCATTCGCAAAATGCCAGCGACCGACAGTTGTTTAGTGAGGAACCTTCTCTTTCGAACGCAGTGCCTCTTGTTTCTGTAAACAAATTCGTATGCCCGTAGCCTTCTTTTGCGGTACAGTTATTTTTTGTTTCGCCGGAAAAATTATAAGTGGGCAACAAATTGTTGTGAAATTTCGCAGGAAACTTGGAAAAACCTCTTCTGAAACTTACAAATTATTAAAAGAAGTGTATGGATATGAATAATTATTTCAAGCGCGTGTTTTTGAGTGGTTTAAAAGTTTTCAAGATAGCCGAGAAAACTTTGAAGAATCTTCCCTCCCATGTCGCTCTCCCACGTTAAAAATAGATGCCAATATCGAAACAATCGGTAATCTGGTTCTGTCTCATCATCGTTTAAGAATTTGTGCGATTGCTGAGACCTTTTGGAATTGATAAAGAATCCATACGGCAAATTTTTCCACCAAGACAATACGCAGGCTCATTAAATATTGCCTGTCAAGAGGCTTTTAGCCAAGTACAGCATCCCAATTTTAGACCGTGTATCTTATTCGCCGGATCTGGAGCCCTACGAATTCTATCTATTTCCTAGGATGAAATCTGCGTTAAAAGGAACAAGGTATGAGTCCATTGAAACTGTGAGATATAAAGCGGCCTGCGCCTTGAAGAAATTGACAGAAGCAGACTTCCAGCACAGTTTCGAACAATGGAAGATTCGCATGGAGCGTTGTAGTGTATATTGAAGGTGATAATAAGTAACTATGTATGACATCAAAATAAAATGTTTTACATAGTCAGTTTCGTTACTTAATATCAAAACGTATAGGTGCATTCAGGTACCATTTTACACAAAACTATTACACAATATGGATCCAAATTTTTGTATGCTTCTTTAAAGGGTATTTATATATTTAGGGAACTAAAACTAGTTTTTCTCTAAGTAATACCAAATTTTTTTTAAAAAAAACTTTTTACAAAAAAAAATTAAATTTCTAAAATTACAAAGTTAAACAATTTTTTTAAAGGGAACATACAATAATATCATTTTAAAAGCTGATTCACTACTTTTTACTCATAAAGAGTAAAAAAATCTTATATTTAAGGAATATTAGAAAACTGATTTGAAAAAAGAAGAATATTTGTGTGATGTGGGCGGAAGTATTCTGACATCTATAACGGGTAAGTGAGATTAGATCTCAAAGCTGTCGGAGAAATAGCAGGAAGTACTCGCATCGTATTCCGGTTTGCATATTCATTGATAGATTATAGAACTTAACTAAAACTCACGGGAAAAGAAAAGAAAATATTTGAGAGCTGATTCTCCTGTCCCTTTTATTAGAAGAGTTAATAAGCATATATGCTAGATAGAAAATATTCACTTGCCATGTGTTTAAATTTAAGTTGAAATTAAAATCTTATAATTAGAGTCACACTTAAGGTATCCGCCTACCATCGAAGATGATTTTTGTTAAATAATTGAAAAATAACTTTTTATATATGCATTATACTATAAGATATGGTTAAAAACTTAAAATACAATGTAAAATTTGCATAAATTAAAAATTTTAATATTTCAGCTAAAAAATACATAAAAATAGCAGTAAAATGGCACTTGTGCAAAACACCAAAAATGAAATTTAAAAAGAGATATTTCAATTCTGTAAATTTTATTATGATGAATTGAATCTAATTTAGGATATGTGCCTCTCTCATAATTATAACCCTGAAAATTAAATATTTATAGGAAGTCGTACTTTAATAAACAGAAAAGCCGTACAAATTTGTGATAAGTTATGACTTCTATCATCAATAAAATGCAAATTAATCGCATTATAACAATAAAAGAGGTTCAAGTCCTGAATTTACTTTCATAGAGTATTCCATGAAAGTTCCATAACATTATATACATAACTTTCTTCAATACGATGTTTTGCGCTGAAACAAAATATGAAAATCTTGATTTTGAGAAAAAGCTGAAAATAATTTTCAACCCAGAAACTTACCTAATTAAATAAAAATTTAACACTAAAAGGTCCCTGATTTGTAAAATTCACTCTCTGTATTACTTAAATAACTTATTTTTTTCTTCCTGATGCCCTTTAAAACTCTTCTACGCTTACATGTAACAGGTGTTGTATAGCGCTCCAAAACCCTGATTCGATTGTAATTCCATTTTTTGTATCCCTTTACAGTGAAGTAGCACGGATTTTCAATATTCAGCTTATTTAAGACTTTTAAGCAGCCTCGATGTCCTCGGTTAAATTGTATAATAGCATCAGATGCACCCAATTTCACAGTTTTCAAACAAACAAAAACTTCCTTGGGCGCTCTCTATCATATCACACCATTAAAAGATTTATTTACATTTTGTTCTTGGGAAATTCAGCTTACATGTTGGAAGATATTTTAATGGCAATATTAGTTACGTAAAATATCAATGAAAAACAAACATTAAAGATCCATTTCCAGTAGCAGAATGCTACTGGAAATGGATCTTTAAATTTGACACAGAGACTATTATTAAAATGCTTATAACTCAAGTTCTATGTAAGATAGAAACAAAATTGAAACTGTTCTAGAAAGCTAAGAAATCAGGTTTTAATAATATACCATAAATAAAAGTATCTACTTTTTGACCGAAAATCGCGTTTTAAAGGTAGGTGAATAACTTAAGATGACAAACGAGACAGGTAATAGAAAGCCGTCAAAAGGTCAATGTCGGAAATTCCTTCTACATAATTCTAGATAAATTTTTTAAATGAAAAAAGAGAATTCCCTTGTCAAGTGGATCTGTGTATTTATGGAAATAGAATGTCCTAAATCTTTTATGCAATAAGTTTAAAGTTTTCTTTTCAATGAAACTTTAAACTCATTGTAGAAAGTCATTAACATCAAACAGCACTCTGTTCCCTGAAATTTTAATATTAATTTACCCATTATTACCAACCATAGAACGTGAAACCTACATACTGACGCTGAAATCTGATTTTCGAAATGAGTTTCTAAGACTGGATTACATTACGGTGCATGATTGAAAATTAATGCTTCTATAGTCATGCCTTTAATACTGTTTGAATAACAGCTATATGTGTTGTTATTTATATAATATATAATTCACTTTTTTTTTTCATTGTCCTCGTCCCTTTCCACACACTTGCGAGTCTAGCAAAACCCGTTAGAAAAGAATTCCGGTAGTGGTACATCAGTCCTTAATGGTAACTTTCACCTCTTCCATAGAATTAAATGAGGCCCCTTAAAGTAGTTTTCCATATTTGGGAAGAGGCGAGGGGATATGCAATGACGCCTAAATGCTTCAATCTCCTCTCCGTGCGGGTCGCAATCTTCTTCAGTTCTTGGCTCACCAGCAAAATCTGGAAACAAAGAAAATAAATGCATTATATTGAGGAAAACATGTCTGTTTTACGTATAACGTATTTTACGTATTTTAAAACTTGAGTAACAAATAACAAAATTATCGCTATGGAAACACTGTGGTGTTGAACTATTCAAGATTTTCTCTTTACTAATCCCAGGGACTTTTCGATAATTTGAATTCGACAAAAATAGAATTATTGATAGTTTTGATAATCTCTCAACAAGAATTGAACATTTGCTGATTTATTTGTTATCATCAGGTTTAAAGTCGAAATGTTTATCATAAAGTTCCTAAATTAAAACAGAAGTCTGTGTTGTTTTCGATTCACAATTAATTTATGGGTTGATAATCAAAACTTGTGACGTTAGGCTATTAGCGATTCTCTCTTCAATAACACAGGGGACTTTATAGTTATTTGAATTATACAAAATTAGAATTTCTCTAACAAACCCAAATGAAACGCGATTAGGTAAAGTAGTTGAAGATAGAAGTGTTGGAAATATAATGATATATAAGTGAAATAAAATAGAAATGAAAAAGAAGGAGGATAGAGGATAACGACAAGCTAATAGATATTTCTATATTGGATTGAATCATCGTAATTAATCATTTATATTGATTGTGCTTAGAAGTGACTCCTTATTGTAATTATAAGAATCGAATCTTATATAATTGGGAAGAGCTTGAATCGGAATGAGTGATTTGGTAAGCTTAGACTTTATTATTTGGACATAAACTGGAATTGGAGCCGAGTTAATAGTGATTCAAGAGAGAATGACATTTGCGTGTTTTATAATGCTAGTTAATTAGGTTGTCCTGCTCTTACGTATCTTCAATTGAAGTTTTGAATTTATTGACTGTTTAATTAGACTTTAAGGTGGTGTTAAGTTATATAAGGAAGGAAATGCATTACGATATTACCTTTCATTTAAATCTTGTATATTGGAGAGACAAAAAAAATTATTTCTCCCAAAATGGTTTTCCTACAAACTCACTTCAACAACTAATGCTCCTCATCCCCCCCCTCCTTATGGCTTCATGGATCTCCCTGCTTTAAAGCAAAATTAATTCAAAACGAAGAGAACTTAATTGAATTCTCACGGTTATTGTCAAATTGCCTGAATCCAAAAACTGTGTGGGGGGGGAATGCAATCAATTTTACACATAGTAAAATCTCAAAATAAACTCACATTTTCACGTATCATTACTCCAAAACTCAGATATTTAAAAACAGGTTAACCATTCAAAGGAGAGACTCTATCGATCACCGCAACACAACCCCAATCCTTCTAAACAAGCATAATCACTGGAGCGCCCCTCCATTTTGTGAGGGATCACAGCGAAGAAAAATCTATGCAGCGCACCAACAATTTCATTACCTGACACATGTTAGCTAAGTAACTGCGTATGATGGAAGTCATTTTGGGCGTGTTCCTCAATAAGCCCCCTTCTCCTGGGGAAAGGAGGGTCCGAAAAACAGAAGCAGCCCCTACATGGAAGGGAGTGCACGCCCTGGCAGCATCACTCTGATGGAACACCCCTGTCCAGGTGATGACCAGGAGCAAGAGATAGAACAAAAGAGGCTCGCGTCATTACACTCTAAAACCAGAGCAGCCGGTTCGCTAGAGACTCGCACAGTCAGATGGTAAATTAATAATTAGGGGTGATGTTGCGGGAAGAAGGAAGGTTAACAAAGATAATACCGTACCATCTCTCCCAAGAGGTGATTATGTTGTGGTATTAGTGTTATTTCTCTGGCTATCAGTGCTTTGTTTAAGCTTCTCGTTTTGAGAGTGAACGGAAAAAAATGCCGTAAATGCATGGTAAAAAATTGAAAATTACTTTGCTAATTTCATATGCTCTGACATGTGTTTTTTTTTTCCCCTTCTTAAGCTCTCGAAAAAATAGAATTATTGAAAAGGAATATTAATTAGCGTAAAATAAGCGTACTTCCGAGCTCCAGACTCCACGTAAGCAATTATTATCAAGAAAACAAATACTTTCTTCAAATGATAGCTTCCAAAGTGGTCATGGTCGTGGTCTCGATGCCGTCGGTTTTCGTCGGGGTTCGAGTCTAGATGCCACTAAAACCCCGCCATATAACACGCACGTTAAATCTGGTCGATGTCTCAAGACTCCCGTTGATGTGGAAGTTAAGAAAGAAAGGTGCCAACACATGTGTTGTCCTTGTCACTTGACCGAGGTTCAAAATTAGGAGTTATATCGCCAGTAGATCTGGTGTTGTTTTTGGTGCGACGTTAATAAAACCAAACCTGTCTTTAAATTTCTCATGCATTTTCATTTTCACAAGCAAATCCTCTTAAGTACAAAAACGCTGCCAGTGTTTATAACCAAAAGATTAATACAGACAATTCTGATATAAACATCGAATTTTAAAGTAAGTAATTAAATAATTATTAAATTAATAATTAATTATTAAATTTAAAAAATTAAATAAACAATACATTACTAGTTTAAAAACTAAATAATCAATTATTAAATGAATAAAAAAAGGTAAATTATTAAAGTAAATAATAATGTTCTGTTCGGATATTAAAATAAAAGCAGACGATAAAATATTACATTAAATATGTACCTTAGCAATGTAAATATAAATTAAGCAAACTAAATTTAATTAGAATCATTATGTATTATAATGTTAATCTTTTCAACTTAACACCGCATATCATTTTTTCTATGCCAACATATTTTTTGACGTCATTTTCTCAAAACAACATATAAGCACGTATTAAAAACATTTTTAGACTTTGATAAAATAGTCTAACATAAATCATATCCGATTTTTCTATAAATTTAATGTTTTAATGATGTGTCAGTTTTATTTACCACATAATACAAGGAGCAACAATTATAATACCATTGTTGTTGTTTTTTAAATATATTTACGATTACATATTCTTGGGTGTAACATGGCTGTAACTTCTTCCCCTAAATAAGGGAAGAAAACTAAGAAAATTCTATATATGCCTTTAAAACCATATAGCGTAAAACAATTCAATGGTTTTTTTAATATAAATAACTTGACTTTATATATATCGTTTCTTTGTAAGAAAATAAGTAGGACACATCAATCGAGAAATTATAGGACACTTATAATTAGTTTTTATTTTAAGCCATCCAAATAATTTAAAATTAAAAATTTTATTTTAAAAATAAATAATTTTTACTCACAAACTTAACTTTGAAGCCTATTTTATTTTAAAAACAAATAATTTTTACTTACAAACTTAACTTTGAAGCCTATCACCCCTGGTAGATATTTCAATCAATATATTTCTGATAAAAAATAATTTTGTCGATTTTATATTGATATTAAATTTTAGGCTTACCAAGTTTAAATTTAGACTCAATAAATGAAAAATTTATTAGGAGAAAATTTTCGGATTAAAAAATAATTTATCTTAATGCTAAAATAATCTTTATTTCTAATTTGTATTCACTAGTAATTTTTTCTCATATCATCATTTGCATTTTCTTTCGTACTCTTCATCGCATCTGAACAAAAATGTTATCAGTGTTAAATGATTCAAGAGGAACTAAATTTATTGAAAAATTCTATTCGACAAACATCTCGCTTCGGAATCGAGTGAATCGATAGAGGAATTTAACGGGATCTTTAAATCAAACCAAATCTTCTTTCATCAAAATGAATGAAATAATCAAATCAATAAAACGGCACAAATATTTCAAATAACATTTCATTTGATTTCATTACATCTTAATTCTAACGTTCAAAAATGATGTCAAATTTAATAATAAAATGAATCAAACTACTATTTGTCACGAAAAAATAAAATTAGTTTTCAGATATTATAATAAAACGAAACGATAAATTATTAAAATAGATAATAAATTATTAAAACTATTGACAATCTTCTTTCAAGATATTCAAATTTAACAGCACTGATTGCGAGAGAGGCGCAAGTTCGCGGGATAGTTTCTTTACTTCAGCTATTTTTCTCTCTTTGACGGCTTCTTAACAAAATTATTATGTTAATTTATTAATTAATTAGCTTAATATAAATTATCAACTTCTAAAGCATATTTTTTTACTATTAGTTCCGCTTCTTTTTCGCATATCTTATTCTTCATGTTGAAATTAACCTTAATTTCGAATTTTGTAAAACAGATAAGTGAAAAAAAATGCATTGTTAGAAATTCTTTTTTAGAAATAAACTATGAGAAAGAGAGAGATGATTGAGTTAATACTTAGCCCATTAGCAATACAGTTTAGTTCCCTTTGTGGCATTAAAGAAAGATGACATCCCAAAAAAGACTAAGAAATCAATTTTTTTAAAAAATTTTATTTAATAATATTCTTTGAATTATTACATTTCGATTGATAAATTACTTTTGTATGTATGAGAACTAGAACAGGGTAGAAATGAAACTGAAAAATATATTTAAAAAAAAATCAAATTTTACGACTTAACCATGCCTCCATTTTAGATTTGTTAGTGATTTCATGCTTTTTTTTTATCAATAACTTTTCTAAAACTAATTTTATTTTGTTTCAGTCATAAAACCGTTGTGTTTTACTGAGCCTTAGATTGCAAATATTACGAGCGAATTATTGTTGATATCTAATGTGTGCAATTTAACTTATGACCGTTATTAATAATATCGTTAAAGGTATTATTCATCTCGTATTTTGTATAAATATAAAGAATTTTGATGGTAGAAAAAATTTATTGGTTTTATTTATTTATTATTATTATTTACATTTACCTATGTTTCTCTTGATAGTCAGGTGAAATTAATTCTCGGAAAAAGAAGATTAATCATCAAAAAGATATAAACTGGATATGATTGCCTGCTCATTAACGTCACACGCTATAATTTTTCAGAAAAGCGGAGCCGTCATCTGAAGGAGGCAATATTGCGAGGGATGACGTCACTCGAACGTTGTTTATGTTAACCAAGTGGCGTGATTTCCTAAAGAGCGTTGTGCAGGTGGAACGTAAATGAATAAAGAAACGATGGCTTCTTATTGTAGGAGAAACTTGGCTAGGAAGTTTAATGATGTAATCCGCCGCAATATTGTGGCCGCCAGATAACGGCTACTCTTTTTTAAAAATATAATTGCTTTAAAAGCAACAAGATGGTACTGGCAATGAACATCGCAATTTTGAACCGCAGTCAAATGTTCAGGACAACACCTCCTTCTGCTAAATTCCATACCACGCCATTGGGAGGACTTAGAACCTAGACAGATTGAACATGATATGAACTAAAATGATATGAAAATGTCATTACTGATAGAAAAACCATATAGCTCAATGTGTGTGTTTCAGAATGATATTTTAAGTTAATTGAAGCAAATAATAATAATCTCCTCAGTGTTTGAAAACTTTCTTATTTTTTCTCAACTTACATTTTTTTTCAATACATCAATGCATTTAAAATGCTTCTCTTTCCACAAATATTTGTAAATCGCTTCTATTTTTCTTTGGGCAGTATATATTATATGTAACAAAATTAGAGATCCATACTGCAATAAAAATTATTTTTTTTTATAAAATATAGAGTAGAGCATATCGGGTTTTTTTTTCTGAATTTTATATACATATCAATATTTTATTTTTTTTTCCATTAAAATTAAACAAGTTCTTGTAAATTAAACTCAAAGTTGTTTGAAAGATCTTTGAGAATGTTGCAAAAATTTCATATTAAAATATTAATAAAAGAAGGAAAAGGTGTTCTGAATTTTTTTCGAAAATCTTTTTAAAAACTTGAAATTTCAAAATTGTATCAAGCAATACATCCAAATTTTCATTTGAAATTTTCTTGAATAGAAACACTACATGACACGCCTTTTAAATACATAATGTAAAAAAAAAGTTGTTCCAAAAGCATCATGACTGATACTTTATTAACGTCGTATTTTGAAGCAACACGAGGGCTATTGGTGACTTACCTCATTATTTTGAGCCTCACTCAAGGGACTCAAAAGGTTTCAAATCCCCTTAACAAAGATTTAAATTTTATTCAGTTGCAACATGCCCGCAAAAACTATTAGAGTTTTTCACTTTTTTAATACTGTATTACTCACGATTTTCTCTGCTCGGAGATTTTCTTATAATTTGAACTGCATATAATTACAATTTCTTACAGACAAAATGAAGCATGATTAGGTGAACTAGACGAAGATCAGAAATGTGTAGTGAATTTAATTAGAGATAGTGACATATAAGCGAAAAGGAATTGAAAGGAAAGAGAAGGGAAATATAGGATAACGACAAGCTGTGTGATAGATGCTGTAGATTGGAGTGAATCATCGTAATTAATATTTAAATGCTGAAAGTATTTGGAAGTGACCCATGATCAAAATAATAGGAATCGAATCTTCTATAATCGAGAAGTGCTCGACTCAGAATATGTTATTTATAAACAAAGACTTTACTATTTCAACATAAATTAAGATTACCTGAATTTTAAAATTTTTTTTTAATGGAGTGATCTTGAATATTTTTGATGGATAATGTAGTTGATTGGCCTTCTTTAATGAATCATCATTTGGAGTTTAGAATTTATTAACTAGTAATTTTCACCATTTTCGTGAAAATTTTCGAAATTTTTTTATTATTATTATTTTTTATTAACGCCCCCATATTTACGATTTCAAAAATGGCTTGCATTTGTTTTAAGGGTAGTTAGAAACAAAGTTATTGCCCAGATTTTAAGCCGGAAGTTAAATTTAAAGTGACCGAAAGAGGAATTTTTCAAGACAGAAACTAAACTGTGGAAATGTAAATAATGCATTTTAAACAGTTGTTCCTTCATTTTTAAGCGATGTGAATAAACAATGTATTTTTAAGTATAGAATTCAGCTTTACTTATTTATTTATTATAGCTGTAGGTGCAACTGGCAATTATTTCTTTTTTTAATTTTGATTTATAAATTTGCATATTCTGGAAAACTGCGATTTTAATTTTTTTTAATTACAAAAAATCTCATTTCTTAAAAAGTATTGAATATATTCAAATAAATTTTTACCACAACATTTTGTACATCTCTAGGTATGTTGGGAACCTCAAACATGGCTTTTAAGTATATAATTGTTTATTTTAAAGTTATTTTTATTTTTAAAAAAAAAAGTGATTTTTGTTTTTTTTTGTTTTTTTTTGTAAAATTATGTTATGTTTATAAGTTTTGGTATAATTCAGTAAGTTTAAGGGATGACTGCATTTGTTCTGCTTCGCAACACAGATATATATATATCAAATATATTGTTGAAACAAAAAGGGAAATTGAGGGAATTAAATAGAATTTGTTATGTGAACTTTAGTATTAACGTCAATGTTTACTAAATTTTGACCAAATATAGCCAAAATTTGGGGAAAAAAAGTTTATGAAAACGACTTTAAAATTTATCATTTTATAGATCGTTGTAACTTAAAACACAAGTGTTTCACAAAAAAAAAAAAAAATTTAAAGTGCTCCCAAGGTAGGTAAATACCTTAATTAGACTTTCAGATTGCTGTAGAGTTAAATAATGAAAGAAATATGTCACAATTATACTTCATCTATCATTATTTTAAAAAGTAAAGAAATGAAAAATTTATCCCTTTTTTTTGTTTAAAAAAAAGCTCTGTTTGAATCATTTTGGAAAACATTTTTGTCATGAACAAAAAATATGCAAATACTAGGAAGTGTACGAAACATAATGAAATGAAAAAAAAAAAAAAATCTTTGTTTATAAACATGTAATGAGCCATTTTTATAATATAAGCTCATTTTTAACAAATACTAACATGTTGCTGGTTTGAGAAAATGGCGTCGACGAAAATGCGTGGGCATAAAACAAAGGAAACATGATATTAGAACAATGACTTTACAATACTTTATGATCATAATAATCACATTAAGTTTGTTCAAAGTATATTTACATTGTTAAGATACATTTCATTTCATATTTTATCGCCTTCTTTTATTTTAATATCTGAACAGAATAGTATTGTCTACTTTAATAATGTGTCGTTCTCTTTTATTTTAATATTTAATTTCATAATAGATTTTTGTGGCAGAACTATCTATTTTTATTCTTTTCGTTGTTTTTTGGCAACGTTTCTGCCCTTTAGAATGTTTTGCTTGTAAAAATAGGAATGCATTAGGAATTGGAAGGAGGTATTTTTTTTCTGTACAGTGATTGCTTTTGTGGAGCCTGGGATCCAGAAGTACGCTAATCAATATTCATTTTGAATTCTACAATTCCGAACTCTTACCAAGAAAAAAAATCGTTAGCACATGTTAAAATGAAATTAATAAAGCCAACTTCATTTTTTGTTGTTATTGTTGAAATATTTAAGATTTTGCGCTTTTAATTAATTGTAAATTATTGTCAAATTAAATCAATGCGAGTGGTGTTTCTAACACCACTGAATTCCTAGCTTGTTATATTTTAATAGGAAATAATAACTAACTTCTCACAATTTTTATATCTCTAAAACTTACATAAAATTATTTTTTTTATACCACTACGAAACAAACAGCTAAAACACTGAGTAAAATACCGACAAGTCTTCACTAAACAAAATTTGAAGTTTTATACACTAATTTTTTTATATATTGCAAGAATTTGTTGTACAATTTTATTTTATGCGTTATATATTAAATTTCTAAGATAATAAGAATATTACTGTTTAATAATTTTATTTCAGTTAATTCAGGTATTATTTTATTTTGACAGAGGTTACATTACTTTTTGTTTTGCATATTATTTTTACAATTCCTAATAAATTTATCAAGCACTTAATATTTTTACCATTTTTACATCTTTTTTGGAAGTAATTTGCTTCGTAATTTTAAACAGATTTAAGATTTTAAAATCACCAGAAAACGTAAATTTTTTTCGTTTTAAACTCTATGTAATGGTATTTAAATGTCAGCAAACGTCATTTCATTTTATAATAGGGAAAACGTTTTTACTTCAGAGTTGATCACGATAGCCGTGGATTGGTCGTGGTCACAGACTCACAGCAGAAGTTGCTTGCCTCCGAGTTGTGGGTTTGAGTATTGATGCCACTAAAACGCCCCAACGTTATACCCATTTTAAGACTCCAAGTCCTCCCGTTGGCGTAGTTAGGAAATCCGGAAAAGAAAGTATTAGCACGGGTGTCATCTTTGATGTGTGTCCTCGTTCAATTGACCGAGGCCAAAAATATTAAGTCCCTTGCCAGCATTGTGTACCTTTGAAGAACTCAATATGGTCGTATGGAAATTGGAATAAATACATATTTATCCTTTGCTGTAAGAATATGATGTATTTCCTTCATTATTTAGCTCTGGAGCCATTTTCGAGTCCAATTAAACAGTCAATATGTTCAAAGCTCCACTTGAAGATCTGCAAGAGAAGGACAAAACATTTTATTAACTACCAAAGTATATATAAGATCCCCCTTAACTCAGTCAATCTTAGTTTATATTCTAATAATAAAGTCTTAGCTTACCAATTCACTCATTTTCATTCTAGCACTTCTCATTTAAAATAGATTCGAATCTTATTACCCTAATCAGGAATCACTTTTATCCAAAAATTTAGGGAAATTTAGGGGAAATTTAGCGGGCCCACTTTGCAGCTATTTTAGTTGAACTTGATCCTCTTAAGTATTTCGCTAATAGCCCTCGTGTTTTTTATAGGAGTGACGTTAATAAACAATCAGTCTACTCATATTCGGTGTAATATTGAAATTTTCCTGGTATTTATTTTTTTATCTATAAAATTACTCAGAAATTATTTAAGGTATGTGCCTACCTTCGGAGCCTTTTTTTTCCCCTTCTTCTTCTTCTTCTTTTTTTTTTTTTAAAAAAAGGAAACTTTTGTGAAACACTTATGTTCTTAGTTACAATAATATATAAAATTGTAAATTCAAAAGTCATTTCAATTAACTTTTTTTTTATTTTTCAAATTTTGGCCATATTTGCTTAAAGTTTAGTAAAAACTGACTATATATATATATATATATATATCACTTTTTTAAATAAGAATAGGTTCAAAATAAATAGTTATATACTTAAAAGCTATGTTCCAGATTCATAACATACATAGTGATGTACAGAACATTGTGGTATAATTTCATTTGAATATATGAAATACTTTTTAAGAAATGAGATTTTTCGTAATAATAAACATTAAATGCTCAGTTTTCAAAAAAATGCAAAAAAAAAAAAAATTTAATGTTTCTTAAAAATTATATACTTACATTAATACATTAACTAACTATACCCTAGAAACAAATGCAAATCATTTTTGAAATTGTAAATACGTGGGCTTTAACAAAAAAGTAATAAAAGACTTTTGAAACTTTTCATCAAAACTGCGATTTCGAGGTGGGCACATACCTTAAACATTAATGAGGATTTTCAAAATTATTTTGCTATCAAAAATATCATCAGCGTCTATATTTCTTTCATTAATTTTTTTTTTTAAATATAAAACTCAGTTTTCTTTTTCATTAAACGAGGAGTAATTTATCATCATTAAAGTCAACTTCTACGAAAATAATAAAATAGCTTTTATTTTGACTTTCTTACAAAACCTACACTTAAAAAGCAATAAATTTCCCTTCTGATTTTTACATTTAAAACTTTAATCTGTATTTATTTACTTAAAAACTTTTTTTTTATTTAAAGTAGTTTTGCCAAATGTCGTTTTTATTAATAAAAGTCCAAAGTTCTCCTTTTTATTTGCGGGTAATACATTTCTTTCAAAGAACAGAAAGTACTCCAAGCGAAGTTTCATTGGCTGAATTGTTTAGTTTCTTCATCAAACAATGCTTAAAATAAACACATTTTTGTCTTACTGTATTTTTTTTTCATTGTTTGGCCAAACAATTACGAAGGTTTATATTTAATTTTCCAAAGTAGAAAATGCAAATTCATTTAATTATATCGAAAGAGTTCCATGAATATCTCCTTCGAGAAACAAAAATTCTATTTTTTCTTCCCCATAACATCGCTTAGTATTTTTTAAGCACTCGACTTTTTGCGTGTTCGTAAAAATTGATTTAAGATGCCTGGTTTTATAATTCCCCTCATTTAGTTCCGGGGTAATTAGCGCCATTTTTTTGGTACCCTGTTTCATCTCAAAGAGAAAATGATACAGTCCTTCAGCGACTGAGCCTCTCTCTAAGGCAATTAAATTCCCTTTCCCGTTCTATAATGTTTTCTGAGGACCGTGATTAATATACGCCAAAAACTTAACTGTTTTTCCGTTAGGGGCACTTGGCCCGTGTTTTTTCCCCTTCCTTCCTTTAGCCCCTTCAACCCTCCCAAGGGTCCCAAAGAGCCCCTGCAAAAAGACCAAAGAATTGTCAACTCTTTCGAACATATATCTCGGCCATTTTCCACCGAGCGCAAGGCATCACGGGACTTGCCTTTGTTCTTTGTTCTAGGAGCAGATTTTTTTTAAAGTAAAAAAAAAAAAAAAAGAAAAAAGAACTTTTGTCGCGACTCGAAATTGTCTCATTCTTTTCGCCAAGAGGGAGAAAGGGAACAAAAGAAGGGAAGGAAAAAATAATAATAATGATGACGACACGAAATATAATGAAAAGAAATAATAACATAAAAAGTGTTACTCTTGCAACATAGAAAGCAGATGGATAAAAAAAAAAAAAAAAAAGAATAAAAGTCCGCCATTTTTGCTCCCGTGGGCCTTTTTTAAAGGCGCGCAAACCTTCTTTTCGCATATGCAGATCAGATAAGAGGTTAACTTTAATCAAGTTATTAAGGCAGAAGGGTTGCGTTTTTGGAGGAATATAAATTTATTACTCCCACAAGTGGAGCTGCAAGAACAGCAGTGATCATTACAAAAACTTTTTTTGCCGGCTAAAGCTGACAATAAAAAAAAAAGTGTAAAAAGAACGGAACGCGTGTAACTCTTTCCCTCACCCTCGGTGAATACTCGTCATTAGCATGAAGACATGTTCCATGCCCTCAATAAGACGTCTTTACGTTGCGCAAACTTTTAAAAAGCATTTGTCCGCTACTTTTGGCAACTGATCGCTCGGTATTGGCGTCCGGATGGCGTCAAGAACGCCAAACGCTGTTATGAGGCCTTTGATATTGTAAAAAAAGAAGAAAGAAAGAAAGTTATACATAAATGTAACTTTTTAGCAATAATTTGGTACTCTTTTTTTTAAAGCTCTAAGCTCGAAAATAATATTTTAATCAAATGATTTGATTTTGATTGACTGTTTATTAACATCCCATTCAGAAGCAACATGGAGATCAAAGACGAAAGATTTCGTCGTTTTAATTCTCCGGTAAGTGACGAGAACAGCATCCGAATGGCATCTTTCTCAACAATCCTCTACACCACGCCAAAAGAAGGACTTGAAGCCTCGACAGATTTAACTTGCATCAGCTTGGCTGCATTGCGGGTCTGTGGTGGCATCAAAACTCCAGCATACGACTCGAAAAAACGATAGGGACCGCGAGTTCACGATCATGACCACTAAGCTAATGAGGCCTCGATATCTTAATGAAGGGCGTAATCATGCAAATAAGAATACATTTTTTCTTCATCAATTAAAGGTTGTTTTTACAAAGTTATGGAATGAGATATCCTTCTCCCCAAATGTGTTTCTATCCTTTCTCGGATAGAAAAACATTTCACTATTAATATCATATTCACTTCGCTTTGGGTCGAGATTCCTAATCTCTCCGTGGCGTGATGTGGAAGTTTGGAGAGGGAAGTGCTAGCTCAATGTGCCGTCCTCATCACTTGACAGACATTCAAATTTGAACTTCGTCACCAATAGCCTTCGTGTAGTTTTCTTAGTACGACGTAAATAAGCAATCAAATTGATATAATTGTTTCACAAGAATATCACGCGATATTTACTTTGCAGAAGTTGAAGCATGTTCAATATCGGAATTTTTAGTTCAATCTAACATTTCTTCTTTTCATCAAATTTGACTGAAGCGTCATTTGTTCCTGCAATGCTCCTTCTTTTGGCCACCCCTGAATTAGAGCTTTGAACGAACATCATTTACACCTTTCTTTTGTGTCAAAAGAAAGGTGCAAATGATGAAGCAGGTTCTTCGGATTGAAATGATTTAATTTACAACCAATTATCTGCAGTAAACAATCACACATTCAAAGATGAAAAGAAATACACTTATATATTCAGTAACATTAGCGCATGAATTCGCTGAGGGCACCACAGTGAACAACTCAAAAAAACCCTGAAGCTACGGTTTCCTAAAAAGACGGTACCGCTATCTAGCGTCCGTAATATTGCGGTTGATGACACCACCAAAACGCTCTCTATGCAAACCAGTGACGTGGTTTCCTCGCATTCAATGCTCTCTCGGAAACTAAGCCATCTGGTTTTCAACTACAACCGTTTAATGACGCCATCCACCGCAATATTGCGGTCGCCATATAACGATTCCGCTTTCCAAGAAAATCATAACTTAACCCTGACTGCAAGGCAGCTATGGTCATTTTTTTGTCTGGCGAGATATTTTCCAGAAGTTTCGCCATATCTTGAGTACAAACACCTCGACAAGTCTGGAAACCATGAGATTCCCAGACAAGCATTTGCCACCCAATTCGGCCTTTAAGTCGATAGAAATGCCGCTAAGAACTGAATCGTGACAACAATATTCTTCAAAATTGTCAACTGGTTATTCTCAAAAGTCACAATAGCATTTTAACCGACATCTGTATTGGAAAGTGGGGAATTACAAACTAAGCTGTCTGTTTACTTGTGTCGTCACATATTCAAAATACTTTTTATTTACAATTTCGGTTTGAACATTATTGTTTACTTCAATAATTTATCATCTGCTCTTATTTTAATATTTAATTATTGGTTTTTTAAGACAGAATCGTCTGTTTCCATTTTATTTATTTACTTTGTTGTTGTTGTTGACATGGACTACGTTTTTGTACAAAAAGAATGTTTTGTTTTTGAAAATAAAGTATGTATTAGGAATTTTTGAAGATGGCTTTTTTCTTTTCATGACAGCAATTCTTCTGTGGAGCCTGAGACTCGGAAGTACAGTTTCTTTAAGCAAATTATTATTCATTTTGAGTTATTCTACGTTTTCGTTTAGCTTAACAGAAAAAGAAAAAAATGTTAACACCTGTTAAAATGAAATCAGCAAAGCCAGTTTCAATTATTATTGCATTAATTTATTTTCAATTTTGGGGTTTTTAAATGATTTTTCTTTTTGCTATGCTTTCAATATCCATCTTTGTTGGAATTTTCCCCCAAAACCTAACCCAAAACTTGAATCATGTCTCTCTAAACTCTGCTCTGAATAATATTATGTACTAGTGGATTATTCAGATTGATTGTTTTAATAATATTGCGCTTAGAAATAACACGAGAGCTGCATTAAAACTGTAGAGGTGCAGTTAGCTTCAAACTATCATTAACAACCAACTTGGGAAACAAGCAATGATTCTTTAGAAGAATTATAATCTATAAAATAAAGTAAAATCCTGCAAACTTAGAAGCAATAAAAATATAATCGTGCCTTTGAATAAAAATATGATATCTTTGAATTACATGAATATATATATATATATCATTAAATTTTTTTAATTAAAAAAATATCCCGAAGTTTAAACTTATTTTTAAAACATAACGAAAACACATTAAAAGAAATCATGAAAAGTACGTTTGGTAAATTTAACTAAAGCTGGAGTCCCACACAATTACAATTAATAAATAATAGTTACTTAAAATTAAATCTATCTGTGATTTCAGAAGTCTTTTTCCCCCTATTTTTACAAAAATAACTTTCATTCTTCAGGAAGTATATTTTCCTAGTTACATAGTAAGACAAGACAATAATAAGATGTTTCCTAATTGGTTGCTTTAAATATGAGAGCAAAGTTTAAATAAAGACAAAACAAAAACAAAAAAACATTTTCATAAAACCTATTCCCTTAACAAATTGACTGGACTTTGATTCTAAAAAGGCTTGAAAAATTATTAGCTTCCAACAAAACTTTTTCCATAAAAATTGTTATTGCATATATGTATTTAAGCAGACGGTAGTAAAATGACATACATGCACAAAACAATCTTTCCTAATATTTTTTAGTTTTCTTAAAACTTTTACTTATATGTGTTTTTTTTTTAATTTAAGAGGAAAAACGAATGGAAGTTTTTAAGTAATTTCAAATATGTAGAAAATGAATTCTATTCATGAATTCAGAATTTTTTTTTCAGTTTGGAATCGGTGGATTTTTTCAAATCCCACAGTCGAAAAAATTAATATTTCAGTTCATACCTACCAAATTAATCTTTTTTTATGAAGCTAATTATACAACTCTGGTGTTTACCTCGCCTCTTTCTATAGTTCACAGTATCGCAATTCCACATTACTTGATTTTTCAATTGCTAATTAAACGATAAAAACAATTTCATGAATGTTTCAACAGTAAAGAGTGTGGAGAGTGAGGTGCTAATTCGAGTACCGATCTCGTCCTTTGACAGTGGCTCAAATTTACATGGCGTACTGTCCACGATTAGCGATCTTTTTTGTCGGGTAGAAATAGATAGCATGAAGCGTTTATTTCGATGTGGTAACTGAAAGGTGTTGGCATAGTGCTCGCGATCGACAATGTTTCAGTCTGAGTCGTGCATTCGAACCACTATCCGTCGAGGCTCAGAATCCTCACGTTGGCGTGTCGTGGAGTAAACTCGTCATCGAACTGCAGCTCAAAATTATAAGACATATTTGGTTATGGTTATCAAGCTTTGTCTCTGGCAATTATTGGTAGCTTGAAAACGTCCACTAAACAAACAAGCAAAGAGTTCAATACAAAATGTGAGCGACTTTTTCTTGTAATGAAAAAAAGTTTTTCTAAAAAACTTATAATAACCTATATCTTAGTATTACATAATTTGAATTAAATATAGTTCGTTCACAGATTCCGTTAATATTTATTCACTAAATTTTTAGCTTATAACCAGTTTATTCAAATCCTCGAATATTCAATAATCAAAATAAATTAAATGAGACGAAGTTAACTCAACTCAACTCTTGCTAATTCTAATAACATTTACTTATCTTAAGAACTTCTAAACAGTAGACTTCTAATAACGAGATCCAATTCAAGCAGGCATGCTCTGAGTATCTTCTTTCAGTTGCTCTAACCTATGAAGTTTTCCTATGATTTTCCTCTACATCCCCTCGCTCCTCTTCGCTGCGCCTTCTTAAATAGTAATTCACAAGGTGGAATTATCATATCAAACATTATAATAAAACAATCCGAGCTGTTAGTTAAGGCTCCCGATACCCGCCATTTTGATTTTGTGGATGTAATGTTAATCCTATATAGAATTTCGACTTTATTTTTCACATCCTTACTATTTGATCTATTTGAATGCAATAAAGTGCATCAGAAAACGCAAAAAATAATGAAGGCTTCTGTGGAATTACTTTTTTCCTCCGATTTTTAAAAATATTTAAAAATATTTTTAAAGACAGGGAAACTCGCAAGCGAATCATTAAAATATTTTCAAAAATTCGAGGAGAAAAATAATTCAGCAGAAGCATTCAATATTTCTTGCTCTTTCAGATGCAATCTATTGCATTCAAATAGATCACTTAATAAAGATGTGAGAATTAAAGTCGAAATTTCATAGGATTAACATTACGTCCATGAAAATTCAAAATGGCGGGAAGACGGGAGTCTTAAGGGAAATGCCCACAAGAATCTATTAAAGTTTAAGTGATCTCGCTTTATTTTATTTATTTCCTGATATTTTTCAGCTCAATTTGGCTATCATCAAAAACTGTCTGTATTCATTTTCGTGTACCTTCTGATTCAACAAACTTACAAAACATTAAAAAAAATTCTGAGAACTTCTACAATTTAATTTACAACAACTGAGAAAGTCCTTGTTACAAAGAAAGGGATAAATAATCTATTGACTTCAATTAATGATGGAATTGCTAAGAATTTTTAAAACAGATGCTTAAAAATTATATTCTGTAGAGAAAATGTATATTCGAAGTTACTGAATTAATATCGCTCGACAGCTAAGAAATTGCTTATTGGACCTCGTAATTTTGAGCCTCGTCAAAAGTGGAAGAGGGCATCTGTATCCATATTTCATTCTCATAATTTCCACATCACAACACTGCCGAATCAGGATTTGAATCATATTCTTTGTTTGAATATTACCACCATCCAATTCAGGACCTTAATCTTTAATCTATCGGAGCCCCCTAATAATAGGAAGAAAAGATCCTTCATCATCGAAATCGAGATATAAAAGGTAATGGAAAAGAAAATTTATAAGATAATATGTAATTAAAATCTATATTTTTACTTAAATTCACAGCTAATTTCCTTTATTAATTTTGAATTATTTAGATATTTAATTGTCTATATATAAATGATAAAAGTTTAATTTCCTTCTTCAAAAAATATTTTTGAGCAAAAGAATTTCTAGCCAGTAATTCCGATAATTGTTGTTCAAGTGGGAAAATTGTTTTTGCTTCAAAAGTATATTTTGACTCCTTTTTTTATTCTTTATCAAGCATTTGTATAACTCAAAATAAAGCATTCATGGGTTATTTACAAATTATTAAATCCATTTTTTTTAAATTTAATTTATTTCTTTTATGTAAACATCTAAATTTATGTTCGTTTCCTTGTATTTCGTGTATGTAGTTTTAATACACGTGTGTGTTGTACTGGAAATTTTTGATACTTTTTCTTTTAAGTTTTTTATAATTTTGTTAATTTAGCTTCTGGCTATTAAAGATTTATTTTAGATATTTTGAGTGTTTTTCTTTTTAATTTAATTTTTAGGATTATAGTTTTCAGAATTTTTTTCAATTTATATTTTTCATTTAGAATTTTTTTTTTCATAATATATTTTATTGATTTGATGATATTCTGTAATTTTAGAATAATCCAACTTAATAGTCTAAGTCCTATTGCAACATTAAATGTATTAGTTTCCATTTGTATATCTTTGCAAAAGATATTTTGGTTTTTTTAAAATTTTCAAATATTTTACAATTGCATACTTTCAAATTCTATGATTTTCGGCTTATTGGTTAACAATATTTCTCGCTTTCATTTTGTGTTAGGCTTTGTTATAAAATGTTGAACTCTTAAAAAGAATGTTGTAAAATTTTTGTGAATTAATATATCTAAAGAATTTACTTTATTTGATTAATTTGATGTGACTTCCATATCCGTAACATTATTGTTTAAAACATTTAAACTTTTTTTTTTTTTTTTTTTTTTTTTTTTTTCTCGGATAAAATTAATCGAACTTGCCAGAAATGAAAAGGAAATGAAATCACAATTTGTTTTCTTCTTGATTCATTTGATTCATTTTCGCTCAGAATTGTTATACTGAATCTTAAGTTTGCAGGAACAGTTATTGTGAATTCTTTAAGTTATTTTGTGTAATTTCTTCGAAAATTCTATTTCTTATCTGTAAGTGGATCAATCATAGTTATGCTCCAGGACGTCATGGAAGAAAAACAACATCGTAAATCTTTAAGAAAATTCCGGGAAAAAAATTATTACGGAACATTTCATAAATTCTAATGTACTTGAAAATAAATTATCGCTTGAATAAATAAAAAAATGTTGTTGAAACTATTTGATAATCAATAGAATTTTGATTTTGCAGCATAATTAAACGGAAGAGAATTTTGTATTGTAAAAGAAGAGAAAATACGGGTAACTTCACAAGGTAACTGAGACACCTCGACTCGAAAAAATTATATTATTTTACTACCTTAAATAGCTGGTAGAAGAAGGAATTGAGTTCACTTCATCTTCAAGTCGCTTCAGTTGACTTGCTTTGCCAGAAAGGCTGGCTCGTTCTTATAGTGGTAGAGTGACGGTAGGCTTGAACTTTGAACTATCACAAGTCGCCACATATCTTTCACTTCTTTAAAGTAAGAGTGATGGAAGTCATATCTTAACATTGAGATATTTGTGTACTTATATATCTGAATATATAAAGAAAATCGCCTTTTTATATGCATAAACAATTTTATACAATCATTTAATAACCATTAGCAACATTTACTTTTGTATGTGATTGTAATCGTTTAGTAACATCGCACTGAGTATGAACTCGAGGATTATTGACAGAATGCCCAAGAGAAACGAGCTTATCCAAAGGGCATCAAAATCTTGTTTTCCTCAAATCGTGGGTTCGAACCGTGATTCCTCTGAAGTCCTTTGGAGTATCATGGCTGATACAAGTTCAATTTGTTTGAGGTTCCAAGTCCTTTCGCTGGGGTGATACGAAATTTTGGAGAAGGAGTTGCCAGCTCAAGCATCATCCTCGTCATTTGACCCAGGTTCAGAATGACGAGGTTCGTCACCAATTGTACACGTGTTATTTCCAAGTGCGAGGTTAACATTCAATCAATCATGAATGAATAATTGTCCTAAGACGAAGTGTGAGATGTAATTATTTTTCTTTTTTACAAGGTGGGAAGCGTAAGGAATGACAGCCTCAGAAATCTACGTGAAATTACTACAGTACACGATTCTGTTAATATGAATAACTTAAAGAAGCTCTTCGTCGCTAAAGATCCAGTAGACTATCCCAAGGAGTTCCAGTATTTCATGACAAATGAAATGCCATATATTTGGCTCGAAACCTCTCAAATTATTATCACTGCCACATGTTCCTTTAAAGTCCTGAATCTGCCATTTCGCTTATTTCCCAAGCTTATAAAACGGCTTCGATGATAACATTTGTGATGGGCTCTCTTCATTATTTATTTCTACCGCTCAGTCTAATTCAAATGTCATTAATATCAAATTGAAGATGTGTAAGAGCAGAACAAAATACTTTATTAAATACCAAAGAATGTATAAGGTCGCGCTCTCTCAAACCCCTCTTAACTCGTCAATACTAGATTATGATCGAATAATAAAGTCTCAGCTTACCAAATCATTCGTTCTTATTCAAACACTTCTCGATAACAGCTGATTCTTATCTTTGTACTTTAAATGAAATTCTCTTTAATCCAAAATATTTATTACGATGCTTCAATCAAATTTACAAATATCTCTCAGCTAGTCTCGTGTGATCTTTTATCCTCATCCCCTTCTTGTTTCCTTCAATTCTTTTTACTCTCGAATGCAATTCACTGCGCATCTTATCTCATCTAATTTACCTATTCACGTTTCATTTTGGTTGTCAAGGGGTCGTAATTATATGCAATTTAACTTACTATAAAGTCCCCGAGGCTAGTGAAGAGAAAATTGTGAATAGCCCAACGTCACACAACTACCGTCGTTTGATGATGTTACATAAGTATTCAAAAATTGTCTTCATCATCCGGACACGTCTTTTTACAACCAAGACTTCGATTATTGTGTCGACAGGTAAGTTAGATGCCTCAACAAAGTACTTATGCGAAAAAAGTGAGATAAACAAGCACCGTCATATATGCTAGACTTTCTTCATTGTTCATCAAAAATTCTTAAAATAAAAAAATAGAGAACCAAGCTTTCTGATACCTTTTAGTACATAGAATAAACATGTACATCGCTTCAAATTATAAGTTAAGAATGCTAAATTTTCTGTAGTGTTCAGAGCAGTAGATGCGTTACAAAACTCATCTCATGTTGAATATGAAATCAATCTAATACTATAAATAGTTATAACCGTAATTTTACTTTTTCGCTAGTTTATTATTATTTAAAAACATACAATTAAAAACATACAAAACAGACTTAACAATTTTTTAAAGTAATAAAATTCTCCACATAGTTACTAAAAATTACTATATAAGGGTTAAGGTTTCACAGATCTGATTTGAAAGTCTCTAACTTTTACATGGAAAAATTCTTGTTTACTTTCGTCTTCATTGCTATTCCTATTTTAAGCATAAACGTGATTTAGATGTATATGTTATATTAAGTCTCGAGAGAGTCGGATTGCAAGTAAAGTTTATATATTGTATTGTTAAATGTGGTACGAGAATGAAAAGAAAAAAAAACTTGATACAGACTTTTAGAATACATTGAAGTACCAGAAGTCATGGGAAACCTCGGACCTCTTTTTGCCTGGAGAAGTGCAGCACCTAAGAGTGGCATCGACGCAACGAGTCATCGGAAGCCTACTAAAGAAATAGCCACCCAAAACTGCGAAAGTGTTGCCAGTGCAGGACTTTGTGTCCGAATTAATATTTTGATAATATGCCATATACTTGCATGTCCATTGGGTTTCTAATCTGGCTATCTAGGAGGCCAATTCACTGGAATAGTCTAGAACGTGTGTGTGAAGAATTCGATTTAACTTTAACTCTTTGTTCAGATGATTCAGCTCCACGGACCGCGGATTGGCCAGGTTTCGTCTCAAGCCAATAGTGAATAATTTTGGCCTGGTGACATGGCGCAAGGTCATCCTGTAAAATTTCATCGTGGTTTGGGTAAATGAAGTCAACTTGTAAGGATCGATTATTTCTATCCGACTCTTGTGTCATAGTATAATTAAATGTAACTAACTCTAAATTACTAATCCAAAGACACGCAAATCTGCTGGAACAGCTATTTATTTATCAATTACTATAATATAATATTTAATGAGTTGTGCTCGCTTTGAACTCTAAGATTAGCCCACGAATTTAAATATCACTATAATAATACACTCTTACTAAACCCTTCCAGTTGGGGTTGATTTTATCCGTCAAACCCTCTGCGACAGCTATAGCCAGTAACTACTCTTGATATTAGTGGCTTCTTGTTGGAAATGTCCTCAGAGTTAACCTCTCTCTTCTTCTATCTTCTAAATTTCACTTTACTTATAAATCACTGTACCTGAATCACTTCAATTTATTTCTACATGCATCTAATTAACATAATCACGTTTCATTTCGGTTGGGAAGAAATTGTTATTTCATGCAATCAATCTCAATTAAAATCCCCGAGGTTAGTGAAGAGAAAATCGCGAGTAGCCCAACGTCACAAACTATAGCTTCAAACGGTCTTCAAGTAGTTGAATGTTACCATACCTAATCGTGGTTTGTTCAGAGGCCCAGTCCATTCCATGCAAAAAACAGCCCACTCCATTACGGAGTCACCCCCTCAGCTTACAAGTGCTTTGTTGACAACTTGTATCCATAGCCTAGGAGGGCCTGCGCTACAGTCAAACCCTATAATCAGCTCTTTCTAACTGGAATCCTGATTCATCTGATGAAGCAACTTTTTTTGCTAGACATATAGAGTCATTCCAATAGGTCCATGAGCCCTGCAGAGGTTCGCAACCGATGGCGTGTTGCTAATCAAGACACTCGAGTCAATGTTCTGCTACCATATCACTTCAACACCAAATTTACCTGCGCTGTCCCCATAGACGCCTCAATCACTTTTATGGCATGAATTTATTGATCGTTTATTAACGTGCATTTAGAAGCAATAGGACGGCTATTGGCAACGGTCCTCGTAATTTTGAGCCTCGGACGACATCTGAGTTGATATTTTCCTCTTCAAATTTCTACTTCCCGCCAATTGGAAGATTTGGAGTCTGAACAGATTTAACAAGGATCAACCCCTTGATTGACACCATGACTGGAACCCACGCCTCGACGGAAACAACGCCCGCCATGAATTCGTGACCATGACCACTAGGCCACCACGAAAGGACATGAAAGAATACTCCAAAATCTCTTTGAAGGGAATTTGCTGCTAGAATTTGCTGAGTCTAATAATAATAGGAATAATAACAATACGTGTATATGCAGAGCAATTAAAATACGTAACAAAGGAAATCAGAAGTTCAGATTCATATTTAGAAATTCTAGTATACCCTACGTTCATCATCATGTTTGTAGACATCCTTGAGTGAAAACAAAGTCCATGAATTGCAGCCATTAATCTTGAGTTCCTCTCAAAATGAATTACATATCATTTATTACTGCAGCACTAAATTTTGCTTTTTACTATTAAAAAATGAATTATTATCATACAATCAAAACTAGCTTAGCACTACTTTTTTGTTTAGTTAAAACGAAATGGACAACACCAAATGCGAAAAGAATGGCGATCATTTGCAAAAATCAAACTGGAAGCTGGCGCGATTTTTCGACAGAAAAGCGGCAACCCTCTCGGAAAGATGGCGGCCTGAAGTCCCATGGGAAATAGGGAACTCTTTGATTTGGTTGTGTCGGTTCGCAGATTATGATGGGGGTAATTCACTACTGCATTTGCATAGAGGCATTAATTAGAACGCGGAAGATTGTTTTTGTCTTTCTTATTTTCATTATCCGGCATCAACTCGCCAAATTTCCCTTGATGACATTTGCTGCTCGTAGGCCCTAATGAAAGTGTTTATTCATTTCTTCATAACTTCAGCACCACTCAGTTTTTTATGACTCTTTCGCATTTCTTTCGAACGCTTGCGTTTTTTCCCCCTGTCTCTTGCTCTCCATGTGTGTGTCGCTGTTTTCTTTTTCTTTTTTTTATTTCCAATGAGACATTTTTCTTTGTATTTTGCTTCAGCTATGTCATCAACCCTTCTTCTTGATTTGGTGTTGGTAATTTCTGAGAGGATTCCTTTTTATGCTTTTGTTTTTGTGGATGGCAATGGCCAATCTCTTTCTTTGTTTTTTTTTTCTTTTCGTTTTTTATTAAGTGATGCGACATCTTGCGGTGCACAGCGTGGAATAAAGAAGATTTTTTTTCATTTTTCTTTAGAAAGGAAAAATTTGAATGATGCAATTCTTCTTCAATTTGAACTGTTTTATTAGAAATGATAGTCACTTAGTTAAGTCGCAAAGAAAAGATTAAATACGAAACTTTAAATTGGTTAAGCATTTATTTTTCTTCCATGACATTTTTTTTTTAATTTTCTTCCCAACAAAATCTTTCTTCAAACTTTGATATATCAAAAAAATTAAATTAATTAAAAATGCATCTTTTTTTTTACTTTTAAATATGGACTATTTTTCATCCAAAATATGCAGAAAAATAGTTCTCATGAGCAAATCTGTTACTTCACGAAGGCTTTAAGCAAAAGATGCTTACCACAAAGAACAAAAGATGCATTCGAAAATAAAATAATCGCTCTAAGGAAAATAAAAAGATATATATAATGCTAATTAAGTTATTAATCATACTATAGAATACTCACAATTTTTGAAAGTAATGATAAGTGTAAAACGAAAATTGAAATTGAAAATTAAAAAGCAACACTTCAATGTGGCAAAAAAAAAAGTTTTAAAAAACTGAAAAGTAAAAAATAATTTTTTCTACAGCCAGTAAGAAATAAAATTAAAAATGACAGTTTGTCATGGCTTGCATTATAAAAAGTGAAGTACTTTCAATCCAGCTAAAAATGTTCGACTGAAAACTAAAGTATTGTGCGCGATCATATGTTAGATAGTTAGACAGTTGGAGTGCTCATAACGCTTCAGATTTTAGTCAAAGTATTCAGTTGGATTGAAAAATCTTAATTTATATAATTGTGATGATGATAAGTAATCATTTTCAGTACATTTTCCTTTAATTTCTTATTGGTTAAAGAAAAAAATTATTTTTTACCTTTCAGGGTTTTTTTTTTAACTCTTTTGCCTCAGAGAAGTGTTGATTTTTAAATATATATATATAAAAACACACAAAGTAACCAATAAAGTTCTTGCCGTTTTTGCTCTGCCTTTGAATGAAGTGAGAATAAGTATTCAAATAGTTTAAAAACCTGTCGGTCGAGAGTCGGAAGATCAGTTGTTATAAAAGCACCGCGCACTTTCATCATTCGTAAACCGTAAAGTAGCGAAGACAAATGGTAGTGTCAAAGGATATCGTTCTATGTTGTTTGCTTTACGACTTCAAAGAGGGCTTATCAGAAGCTGCATCAAGTCGCCGAATATGTCCAACGTTGAGGATAGCGCTGTGAATGAACGTACAGCAAGGCATTGGTTTCAAAAATTCAGGTCGGGAAATTTGTTCCTCTGTGATGAACCTCTAAGACCATTGAGGAGTATGTCGTTGCTTTCTCACCACCGTACCGCTTCCATATTCAATCGAGTACTTACCAGTGACGTAAAGTGAGTTCTGTATAAGACTCCTAGGCATTCCAAGCATTGATTGTCACTCCAGGATACTCTCCCTCAATGCGCAATATCACCTATGCACCCACTAAAGATTATGTTTTGTGTCTGTTAGGCAAGTCGCCAAGAGGTTCACTATGAGCTGCTACCAACGGACCAAACGGTCAATGGGGACCTGTGCTCACAGGAATTGGAACGTGTGCAACAGGCATTGCATCAGAAAGAGCACTGGCGAATCGCAAAGGTGTACTCTTCTTTCATGACAACTCTAGACCACATGTCACGCGAGTGGTCAGGGACACCTACAACGACTTGATTAAGAAACTGTGCCATCCTTCTTACTCATCTGACCTTGCCTCATCCGATTACCACCTCTTTCACTCCCTGATAATTTTCTTTTTGGCCATTAAAAACGGCAAGAACTTTATTGTTTACTTTGTATAATTTTCAACTTTTTTGCTCTTTATTTTTAAAACAAACACACACATATATATATATACAAGTAAAAAACTTTCATCTAGCTATTATTATTTATAGTTTCATTATTGAATACTGTACTGTCATCTAAACTGGGCTTGTTGGCGAAATTTCAAAGTGTTAGCTTATCGAAAATGGGATGAAAAATAGATGAAAATATTTGAGCCAAATTGATATTTAGTTTAAGTTAATAAGTATTGGGGGGGAGTCTTAATACTCCGGGTATATTTGCTTGTAATTCAGAAGTTTATAAGAATCGAGAGTTATCTTCAATGTACATAACCTAGAAGAATTTAATCAGAGTCTTATCCGTTATTCTGTTCCGCTTAAAATACAAGTCGATTAGTTGCCAACGCACACACATATACATAATGGATTGCTAATTTATCGTTGCCACTAGTTTACTGTTTCAATGAAATATACATACGTGGTTGAATAACATAAAAATAACTTCTCCCCCTGTGACAGAATAATACGGTAGAACGATAGGCAGAAATACATTCTATAGAAAATTCAGAACAATAGATATGAAAATGAAAGGGATTGGTTGAGTGACTGGTTTTATTAACGTCGCACTAGAAGCAACACAAGAACAATTGGCGATGAACTTCGTCATTTTGAATCTTGGTCAAGTGACGAGGATGACATTGAGCTAGCGCCCCCTCTCTTAATTTCCACACTACACCAACTGGATAACATAGAGCCTCGACTGATTTAAATTGCATCAGCCATGGCTATACGGCGGGTCTTTCATGGCATCAGGACTCGAACCTACGACTTGACGAAATCCACCGGCCGTGAGTCTGCAACCATAACCACTAGGCTACCGCGGCCAAGAAAATGAAGGGGGGAAACGTTTACAGAGCTCTTGTACACACGGAAATTTTATACAATCATTCTTTTAAGATATAAGGTGCAATATTAGTAATATTATATATTAAAGAGCGAAGGATGGTAGAGTTTTATGGCGCAAGAGTAAGATGTGGCCAGACAAGATAGAATTGTGACCTGGACATTTAAGAAAATGAAAAAAAGGAAGATTCGGAATATAGAATGATCGCAATGGCATCCCGGGGGTGAGTTACCAAAAATAGGAAGCCATTAGAAAGAAATAAGTTAAATAGGATGTCTTGGGGTCATGATGCCCGTACCTAATAGAAGAAGGTAAGCTCCTGAGGGCTGTATATTAAAGCGAATGATAAAGTCAGGAAGTCAATAGCTTCTTTAGTAGATGAACTCGTGTCTACGATCTGTTTATTACAGTTTTTTTCTGGTACAGTTTAATTGGCAGACAGGTGTTTTTTGGACCACAAAGATTCATGAGTTAAAAAAAAATTTCTGTATGTACGGGGGCGTTATAAAGTTTCAATTATTACTATAAAACATCCGAGATATATTGATTAATAACATTGTACATATTAATTGATCCATATGAACATAATGTTGCAAAAAACAGATTTTCACGTTGATTGGTTTGAGGAAACTGTAGATTAAAGTTATCCGCAGTGTCGTAAAGTTTTTATTTTTCTAAAAATAATTTAGATAGTAACTTAATTTTTATTTATCATTCAAAAGACTTCTCTACATAGTGACAGTTCAGAGTTATACATTTCGCCCAACGTTTCTTGCCCTTTCGAGAGTCGTTATTGTAGAACTCAGCACAATGAATTCCATCTTCTTCATTCTGAGGATTACTTAGATTTACGTCTTCCTGGAACCAAACAAATCAACATGAACAACTGTAATTTACAACATTATGTGCACATGGAGCAATTAACCCCTTGATGTACATATAAAACGGAATTAGATATGTCAGAAAAATTCCATTTAATTCGGCTCAACCCGTCTTCAGAGAAGCATGGGCCAAAGGGAACGCAAAAAGTATTCCCATGACCCCACTTTCCTCTCTTGCCTCACAAGGCAAACATGCGGGCTGGCGAGTCTACAAAACAACAACTGGGAAGTATAAAAACGAAGAAACTATTGAAGAAGGAAGGAATCGAAAGTAAAAAAAAATTCGATACCAGAATAAAGAAAACTAATTGATCATGAACAAAATGCAAAGCGTAAATGATGATGAAATTAAAAGTCTCTGTAGTCTTGACCTAAGAAGAATGGAAGAAAAATATAATTTGGATGCTGGGGGTTATAATGCCCGTACCAGCTTAAAGAATGTAAGAACCTGAGGGTGTTGAGAAAGAAAGGATATCTTGAACATTCTAAACAAAATAGAATTCCGGTCTTAAGAAAATATTTTTAACTATTTTTAAAAATCGGAGGAAAAAAAAGTTATTCCTTAGAAGCCTTCATTATTTTTTACTCTTTCAGATGCACTTTATTGCATTCAAATAGATCAAGTGGTAAAGATGTGAGACTTAAAGTCAAATTCCATACGATTAACATTACTTCCATGAAATCAAAATGGCGGGTATCTGGGAGCCTTAAAACAAATCTAGTCAGATTTTGTTGACTGATTATTTATAACGTCTCGATAGTTCCGAATTTAAAACGTGAAGTTGGGTATTACAGGCACAATACCCTACTTATTAGTCTTTCATTATTAGGTAAGTAATTTCTGGGATAGAATTGTCCCTTATACTATAGTTTACTTTCACTGCAGATCATGATCTTTACGTGTATCATCTTAACGATAAGGCTCCTTCTTCCGGCTATTTTGATTTCGTTAACCTCATGTTAATTCTGAGGAATTTCTACCACCGTCCTCAAATTATTTCTATTTATCTATTTGAATAGAATAAAGTGCATTCCAAAGAGCGAAAAATAATAAAGGCTTGTACGGAATTACATTTTCTCCCCAATTTTTGTAAATATTTTAGATTATATCTTTAACACTGGAGAACGTACAAACGAATCATTGAAATACAGGTAAGAATATTTTTAAGAATCAAAGGGAGAATGTAATTCCGCAGGAACCTTCATTACTTATTGTTCTTACTAATGCACTTTTTCCATCCATATAGATAAAATATTAATGAGTGAAGGACGATAGTAGAAGCCCCATAGGATTAACAATACGTTCACGAAATCAAAATAGCCGGCAGACGGGAACCTTGAGGCTCTATCTACCCGCCATTTTGATTTCGTGGACATAATGTCAATCCTACAGGATTTCGACTTTAATTCTCACATCTTCACTATTTGATCTATTTGAATGCATCAACGTGCGTCTAAAAAAGCAAAAATTAATGAATGCTTCTGTGGAATTACTTTTTTCCACCAATATTTTAAAATATTCCTTTAAGTCCTGAAAACTCAAAAACGAATCATTAAAATAGGGTCGAAATATTTTTAAGAATTGGAGGGGGAAAGTAATTTCACAGAAGCATTCATTATTTTTTTGCTCTTTCAGATGCACTTTATTGCATTCAAATAGATCAAATGATAAAGATTTGATAGTTAAAGTTAGAATTCCATAGGATTAACATTACGTCCACAAAATTAAAATGGCAGGTAGAAGGGAGCCATAAGGTTCCAGTCCATCCGCCATTTTGATTTCATGGACGTAATGTTAATCTTTTGGAATTTTGACTTTAATTTTCTCATCTTTACTATTTGATATATTTGAATGCAATGAAGTGCATTTGAAAGAGCAAAAAATAATCAATGCTTCTGTGGAACTACTTTTTTCCTTCGAATTTTAAAAATATTTTTATCCCTATTTCAGTGATTCGTTTACTTGTTTTCTGGTCTTTAAAAAATATTTTTAAATATTTTAAAAAATCGGAGGGAAAAAGTAATTCCACAGAAGCATTCATTATTATTTGCTCTTTCAGATGCAATTTATTGTATTCAAATAGGTCAAATAGTAAAGATGTGAGAATTCAAGTCGTAATTCCATAGGATTAACATTAAGCTGATGAAATCAAAATGGCGGGTAGACGGGAGCCTTAATAATAACTTAAAATATCTACATAATGCTTTGATGTGAAATACTATGATCTACGTCTTTCATCAGAGGATTAGTTGAAAGGCGAAAGGAATAAAAAAGTCCCCGTATGACAATGACGCGTCCATATTTAACGTGCTCAAGAAAGTGGAATAAAGATTTGTTAAAAACTATAAATGCTTAAGTATTTTATGTAATTTTTTTTCTAGACCAAATTCCAAACTTTATTTGATGATGAAAAGTTTCTTTTGATTAGTACATCTCTTACGAACGTTACTGTTATTTAGTTAATTTTGCATGCAAAAATTATTTGTCAAAAATAAACAATAAACGTTTAACTTGCTTTCGTAAATTCTTCTTGTTAACTTTCTGAAACTATCGTTTGGAAGATTAATTTTGCAAATTTCATGAAACTATTATTAATAATTACATTTTTTTTAATAAAATCGTTTGTTTCTTTTTAATGATTATTTTCGTAACTGTAATGTGTCAAAAGATGGATGCCGAAATGGTTATTCCCCTGTTTAAATCCAGTTGAAAATGGTTATTCCCCAGTTTAAATTCTGATTTGTAATTTGTTGTATTATTTTTTGATTTAGCATATTTTAGCAACCAATTTTAGATCTTAGTTGAAATATCATTTATGATACTTTGTCAAATTGATCTCGATATACATATAATCCTGGTATTAATTTAGTGCATTTCGTGCAACATCTGTAAATATTTGATGTTTCATTCATCTTATGCAAATGTTTTAGCACTTTAAACAATATTTTATACCAATTATTATAACTAATAATAATATATTTAATAAAATAGTTTTCTATTTTTTAATTATTTTCGTAATTTTAAAGTGTTAAAAAAGAAATTAAAAATTTTAATCACGCAATTCGAATTCGGACTTGCAATTGCATTATTTTTTGCTTTGTCATCTTTTAGCAGTCATTTGTATCTGTAGTTGGGGGTATAGGCTTAGAGTTTTTGGTAAATTGATCTCTTTATTCATAAAATCCTTGGATCTGGTATTGATTTGGAACAATTCCCTGCTACAATTGGAAACATTTGACGTTTGTCTCATTCTAACCCATATATTTCATCTCTTGTAACAATATTCTGTACTATTAGTAATAATAACTTACTTGGGCAAATTGAATATTCAATAAACTGTCTCGTCCATTTGAATCATTATAAGTAATCGCGTTATACAACTGTTTTATGCTTATCTTGTATTTCTGAACACACGTTTAATTAATTTGGGGGTTTACGGGGTGGGCGAAATTAGTAAAAACAGCTGTCACCCCTGGCAGCTAAAACGGCCTTTACCCGGTTAGGGATGGAGTCGAACTGAACTTAGATGACACAAACGGGCAACTCATTCCATGCTGCTTCAAGTCTGTGCCGCATGCCCTTTCCTGACTAATGGTTCATAATGTGGTTGTACAGTTTTGGAGGACCGACCTCACAATTCGTCTGTCCTCTCGAGCTCTGGTCATGAGAAGGAGTCGAGATCCTGCATGCCGTTCAGTATGACCCTCAGCAACCCATTGATTCCATATTCGCATGACAGTGGTTGGATTTCGACCAGAGCGAAGGGGAATATCACAGAACTATCACAGCCTATAATCCATACCCTCGATAGGCAACGATGCTGCCTCTATCGAATTCCTACACTTGCTGGTAAGCATTTCGTCTTCTTATTCGAGGCACAACACGATATTCTGATCAAACTACGACCTTACAAAGCGCTTTCCGAATGATAAATCCACTACACAATTTTTCTTTTATTCATTGCTTCAGATATCGTTTCTCCCTCCTGCGTCGCCTGAATGCACTGAAATATAATCATTTGCCTAACCCAACCTCTTCTTCCTTTCATGTGATTTGGCATTTGTCAAATTATTCCTTCCTGGTGTTGCAATTTTGATGGCCAGCAGTGTAATTATATATAAGCAATTATATTGTAATAATCCATAGTTGCATTTATATTTGTAAGTCTTGTGCACATCTTCAGGTACGTATTGCTTAAAATCTACTATGTTTATAATTTTGAAAATTTACAAGGCACTGACAAGAATAATTTTTTATATATCAAAATAAATTGTAATTTCATAAATTTAATTTAATATTTTTTTAAAAAAATTAATTTTTATGATTCAAATCTCCCCCATATTTAAAAAAAAATATTGATAAAATTTGTAGATGTTTATTGGAAAACATTTTCGCTTAATGTTATAGAAAATATTCTCATTTCATAATATAAATATCAACTGTATGGATAAAATACATTTTCGGAAAAGTTTACAAGAATCCTAAGAGGAAAAAACATTTTGAGAAAAATGCAAATACAAATATTTTTCACTATGATATGAAACGTACGCTTAAAACTTTAAAATTCAATTTTCGAACGTTCTATTTATCAAATTTTCATAAATAATATATCTACGAAATGAGAGAAGCGTCCTCCATTTTTTAAAACTAACATAAAAAAAAGAAACCTTTGAAGCATTTGAGTTACCTTGAGCTTTTAACGAAAGACATAATTTGAAGCAGGCCATGTATTCATTCAAACAAAAAACAAAACGAGTGATTTCTAGGCTGAAAGAATTCTGTTTTATTTTTACTTTAAGCTACAAAAAAAGGCACCGCGATAAAAACAAGTATTTTCACGAATGAAAAATGTCGGAGACAACAGATCACAGCTTTAAAATATCATAACGAAGAATGGAGGGGGGGGGGGGGA
>BMAW01001021.1:652389-685019 GCA_019974015.1 Nephila pilipes | reverse complement strand
GTGTGTGTGTGTGTGTGTGTGTGTGTGTGTGTGTGTGTGTGTGCGCGCGTGAGTGCGTGCGTGTAGTATATTTTCCAGCAAATTACCAAAGAATTAATTTTATTTTCCAATGTACTGCAAAATCAGTTACTCACCCAGATACTCGATAGTTGGCACTACGAATCAGCGTCATGTAATAGCTCATGCAGCGCACCTATTCCAGAATAAAACTTAGCGATATTTCGTTTTCGCTCTTTTTTCTCCACTTTTCACTTCTCTTCTACTTCGCTTTACCCAAGTCGAAAGTATGTTTCGAACGCCCGAGCGCGTTTCCAAGCCCATCATCGATATGGGATAAAGTTTAATTAGACAGCCATCTATCCGTCTCGGAAGAACTGCTTACTCCTAACCGAGATAACTTATATATAGACCAGCGTCAGCGTGTAAATATTTCTCATTTCATCTCTCCAAATAATAAACAAAGTAAAATAAGTCGAGCCTCATCATTGAATTCCTGTAAAATCATCTTAGAATCCGGTAATGGAATTACCCTCCTAGACAACCAGCCTTTGCGTAAGAGCAAACCATCGTAGATGTATAATCTCATCACCCACCGTCTCTCTCTCTCTCTCTCTCTCTCTCTCTATATATATATATATATATATATATATCCAATGTTTAATGCCCATCTGTAGAAGGCGTTTTTGTAAAGGAGTGAGTGTCAAGATGTCACTTACACAACCCACTCAGAAAAGAGCCAGACTTCGAGGGGAGCAGATCAGGCTCTAAGAAGATTAGGAATCGCACAATAATGTGATCAGTTTATTACTCAATAAATTATTGTTGTTGATGAGTAACAGCAATGCATATTTTACCAAAATTTGGCCTAAACTCTTTTATAAATTTGCTTTGAAGTTACTCGATGGCCAAGTAGCATAGATACTCTGAATCAAAATTGAGCGATATCTTCAAAATATTTCCTCAAAGATTTTATGCTAAAAATGAAACTCTAGTGAGAATTATTGAATGAGACTTTTTTTTTTTTCAATTATCTACTTCCTTTACAAACAAATTTTATTTAAAAATATCAGTTTAATTTTCATGAAAATGTATTGAAATGGTTTAAATAATTATACAAGACAGAAACTCGACCAAAAGTTTCCATTCACAATACTTTATTAACTCTGCAACGAGGCCCGTTCTGTAAAGGAGGAGGTGTTAGGCAAGCGCCTGCGTGGAGGATTTTTTTTATGCATCCCTAAATAATTTTTTAAAAAAAACATAAAATATATAAGTTGTACTGTATGAAGGTTAGCTGCCCTCTTTTTCGAGCATTTTAAAACAAAAGTGTTTTATATATATGCTTTTTTGAACGAATTTTCCTGAACTCTAAAGTTCAATAATACTCCGCAACTATAGATAAATAAATATTCCATTAAAATTTGAATATATCGTATAAAAAATTTTATTATAAAAATGATAATAATATTTTTGTTTATCTGTTGTGTTTGCTACATTGGACAAAAACTTTGGATAATGCATTTGTGTATTTGTGCACATAACTTTCATTTTACAAGATACCGACACAATTTTACCCCCTTCAATTTTGCCGCTTTTGTGTGCATTCACTGAATATCCGCCAGGAACGGACTTGCCTGAGACAAACATATCTTGTAAACATTCGAAACATTCTAAAATTTCAAGGGGTAAAATAATACAAATATATTTCATTTAGTCAAAAAATTAATATAAATGTATGTGATTTCTTTTTTGTGCGAAGCTATTTATTGAAATACACAAGAACAATACAATCATAATTAAATTTAACCATTTCTAGGAGTACAGAGCAGACTTTGAAATGAAAGAGATACAATTATAACTATGACAAATTATAAAAATAGACTCAAAACAGGTCTGAAAGGGTTTATTCATTCCAACTTCTCATCCACAGAAAATCGCGGCCAAGAGATAATGGTCGCGAGCTCACGGCTGGTGTTGTATTTGTAGAATCGTAGGTTCGAATCCTGAGGCCCCTAAAGAGCTGTCATGTAGAGAGCCTGATATATACCACATTTGTTAAGGTTTCAAGCCCATGTTGGGATGGAGTGAAAGTTTGGAAAAGAGGATGCCAAATGTCGTTCTTGGTGATTTAACGGTATTCAAAATGGGGAAGTCTGTCGCCAATATCCCTCGTGTTTCCTTATGAATAGTGAGATATTAATAAACAATTTGTCTATCTACTAAGGATGTTAAACACACAGCTTTCTTGATTTTTCAGTCACTTGAAAAAATAGTTTTCTGTAATAATTAAATGACTTATCTTAATGTTGAGAAAATATAAAAATAGGAAAACAGCCAGTCTGTTAACTGTAAAGAAATTTAAATTTTTATAAGCTTTAGATAACAGCTACACAACCACAAATTTGTCCAATAATCTCGTTATTTTAAACATCTCACCTTGGTTATATACATAATAATATTAAGTAGGCACCTCACTATCCTGAAATTCACTTGAACATTCCAACTTTGGGGCTTTAATAGGCTTAAAATGTATTTTCCACTGGGTTTATCAACTTTGGTAAACACAGGTGAGGGGTCCCCCGGGTTACCCTAAGGATCCTTCTCTTTTTTGATCCTCCTTCTAGTCACCAAAAATTTATCTTTTTCTTCCTTTTTTTCTGTCTAGATTAGTATGTAAACACATGTTTGACGCGCAGAATAACCGAAATTGACTCTTGTACCATTTGCTCCAACTTTCCTTTAATGTACATAAACAAAATTGGATATTAACTTAAATTTTTTATTTCAAACAGTTTCTAAATCTATCTATAATTCGCATTAACTCTTCTCTTCTATTTTCTTAAATATTATTTTCAGTCGATTTATTCCAAAAATGTTTCTTAGAAAGTAAATCAAAGTTAACCAGTTCTATCGAATTCGTATAATCATAAAGTTATATTCTTTTTCGTATGAATAGATCTAATTTTTCATCTTTATAGAATTTAATGCTGCACACTAACAAATGGAAAGTGTATCCATTTAAATCTTGAAGGAAAGAAAAAGCAAAATTACAAGATTTCGATAATTTAAATCAAAGTCTTCGTGAACTGGTCTTCCATTACTTCCTGTTACACATGAACATAAACTCTTACTTTGTTCTAATAATAATTTTTACATATGTGATAAATATTGATATCTTCAAAATGTTGAATGGTTTCATGCTTTTTAATAACAATGGATAAGTAATCTTCATGTGCTTATTTTATAAAATAGTAACTTATTGGTACATGTTTTTGGTACGCCATTGCGAATGAATTTTTTTTCCAACTTTAATTATATTGTGTTATTTTTTTTTCTACCAAAGATTTATGATTATCTCTAAAGTGTTTCTTATATAATCCATTATTTTATATTTTAGATATTAAAGTATTTTAATTATTAGTAAGCTGTATTTATAAGACATTTTAGGATTTAGTTGACAAGGGCATATTTATTGTAATAAAATATCAAAACCAGCACAAAATAATAAACGAAATTCGATGAATTCAAATAGAGTTGCTTTGTTCTATATGTTAACAACGTATGCGTTATTTTTTTTATCTCCAGTGTTATAATTCATTACTTGTGGTAGCCTAATGGTTATGGTCGCGGGGTCGTAGGTTCGAACCTTGATACCACTAAAGACCTGATCTATCGAGACTGAAAGTCCTCCCATTTGCGTGGTGTAGAAGTTAGGAGAGGGAGTTGGCAGCTCAGGTATAGTCCTCGTCACTTGACTGATGCTTCAAAAAAAAAAAAAAAACGAGGCCAGTACCAAAAGCTCTCGTGCGAAGTTATTAAAACCAATCAATAATTCGCTAGTCGAAGTAATATGCATTAAATTCACTATTATGTATACAATTCCTGGATGCTATATTTTATGTTACAGGTTAAGACATAAAATAGTTATTCCTAATAGTAATTTAATAACGAAATCTTTTTTTTTAATTATAATTAATAATTCAATTAAAAGAACACAATTTTTCTTTTCCTTGATTCGCTTATTCCCCCCCCCCAATTTCTTCCTTAGCAACACATCTTTAAATTATTAGAAATATTCTAATAGGACAATACAGAGTCGCTTTTCACGAAGGCCTTTCGAAAGCAGTCCCGCTTTATGACTCCCGAGGGAAGAAAAGCTTTAAATCACCTCTCTCTCCAGCACAACAAACATTTTTAAAAGCAAGCTAGTCAAGTTAAGTTACCCAGGTCCATAAACGGCCACAATTCATCTGCATTGCAATCTGCAACCAAAATCTCGAACAATGGTCTTCTTGTTATTCTCCCTCCAAAATGCACAAATCATTCTCATAATACGAAGCTCTCGCGAGACGTTGTTAAAATTGCAGTTACGTCACAAAATCTAGAAAATTTTAGCGAACTATATTCTGGTCACGATAAAGCTCGCTTGGACAAATTTTAATAATCAACATTTTTAAATATCATCATTATGAAAGTTGACTCGAGAATTTTCCAAAAGGAATATGAAAAAAGTTTTCAATGCTGCTGTATCGTGAAAAATATAATTATTAGAAAAAAAGGTATAATATTTTTTATTTATCCTTACATTGTTATATTTTTATTAATGAAAATATTATAGCCAGTTTAATATTTGCTGTAATGTCCGTTAATAAATCGATGAAATAAGAGAAGTTTTCAAGTACAGGGATTCCGAAACTCAGGGACAAAAATTAAATAGGTGGTATAAGACATCTAAACAAGCAATTTTCACCAAACAATACAAGGCTGAAAGCACGCGGTGACCCACTAGACAGTGCTGTAGTGGAAAGTATAACGCGTGCGAGTTCTCTTACTCATTGTCATATCTACCGTGGATATCAGGAGGTATGGCCTGACTACTGTACGTCGGCATGCTCGCTTCTTATATTTTCCATAACAGCACCGTCTAGCGGTTAACAGCTTGCTCTCTGCCTATGCATTGTAAGTTGAAAATTGCTTGTTTAAATATTTTCTACAACCTCTTAAATTTTTGCCCATGAGTTTCGAAACATCTTGTATAAAGTCTCGTTAACTTAACCCTCAGAAACTCGGATATCCGGATAACCCGTATCAGTCCACCTGAAGAATTTTTTTTTAATTTGAAAAGCCATCTTCAGTTATAACATTTATTTGTTATAACTGAAGGAAACGGGAAATGAAAGTAAGTGTGTTTTATGAATACTTTTCGGCGTTATGTGGTTTCTGGCAGGTGATTTTTTCGACCCCGAGGCCAGAAAGAGAGAATTGACCTTTGGATTCCAGCACCTGTTTTGAATCCTGGACTATTAGATGGAATAAAAGTTATCCAGTCTCTCTTTGTTGCACCTTTACCAACCAGACTAAAAGAGACGTCTCTCTCGCGGTACTTATAAAGACGTTTTAATTTCTGGCATTGTTGTTGAAGAGAGTCGCTGGTTTTTTCCCCCCCCCCCCCAGTATTATCGAGATGATACGAAAAGGAACATTCTGAAGGAAGGAACATTCGATTAGTCACTTTTACAGCCATTACTGCAAATGATATGCCTTTCCTCCCTGTTGCCCTGAATTTTGCATGAAACAGTTTTCATTTGACGTCATCGGCTGTTTTTAACTAGTTGAGTGGTGGCTCTCGTTGACACGTGAGCAGTAGCCGGAATATCAAGTGTCATTATAATAATCAAATGTTTTTGTGTTGGGGGCATATGCAACCAGTAGTTCTAGGCTGTGCTGCAACCTAGTGTTCAAGTCTTGGATCACCACTTCGGCGTTATGTGATTTTCGACCCCGTGAAGGGGGAGAGAGTTGTTGACCTCGCCTTGGAGGGCCGGTGGCTGTTTCCAACCCTATATCCCTAGGTCCAAAGAAGTTTACCGGTCTCTTCTTGTTGCACCTATTCTAATTAGACTAAAAGAGACCCCTTCCACGGGCTAGTGAATAAGGCGTTTTAACTTCTAGGGTAGTTGCTGAATAGAGCCGCTGGAACTTCAACGCGCTTCTTTCAGCCCGACGCAGAATATCGCTTAACTCAGCCAATAATATTCCTCGAACCCCATTCATGACGAAATCAACTCGAACTTCAGGCCGTCTCTCTAAATCCACGCCAATGTAAGACTCGATATCTGACAGATTTTAACGTGCATCAGTCTCTTTACCAGATGGCTTTGTGGAAGCACAAGATCTGAACCTATCATCCATCCCTTATGAGTCCATTACTCGACAAACCAGGCTACTACAGCGCCTACATGGTAATTAAAAGCAATGTCGAGAAATCTTTTTTTTTTTTTTTTTGCTTAAGAAAACACTTCATAAACACATTAAGAGAGAGAGAGGAAATGTAGAAAAATGTTGAACTTAGGAACAAATACATGGTTTCCAAAGAATTTCCAACCATAACATTTGCTTAGGATATAGCTTAATATTAAATCAAACGAATATTAGTGAAAATTAGGACAGTGTGTTACTAGCTGAGATGTCATCTTCGTCATTAGATGGAGGTTCAGTTTTATGAATGGGATTACTTACTGTAAATGGAGCACTGAAAAGCAACACGAAGGCTATTGTCGACGGATCTTGTAATTTTGAGTCTCGGTCAAGTGTTGCGAAGACAACTCCTGAGTTAACGCCTCCCTCTCCAAACTTTCACACCATGCCAACGGAAGGACTTGGGACTTCGACCAAATTTAACGCATGTCAGTCCCGCTAGGCCAGGTTTTCAGTAGCAACTGGGCTCTAGCTCCTGATGCTACAAACTACAGATGTCTGTCGTGGACACTGGCCGCGAATCCACGTCCATGACCACCAGACTACCAAGGCCTCATCAGATTTGTGAAATCAATCGCTTGGTGAAAATCTGTGTTAATTCAAAATCTAATAATATTTTAATACTATAGTAAGTCAAAGCAAATTGAAATAAGAGGAAATATCCTAATGCTTTAATTATGATTAATAAATAGCCGAAGTATCTGGATAAATTTTACTTTGCATATACAGGTATAGGACAAAGTAATAGGAACACCTATGAAAAAAATGAAAAAAATTTATTAGTAAGGGGCTAGGCCACCTTTGGCCTGAATGACAGCTTGCATTCGATGTGGGATTGACAAATAAAGGTCTTGAACAAAGTTCATCGGAATTCGCACCCATTCCTCGTGCAGGACAGTGTCAAGTTCAGATAGTGTGCGTGGAGGAGGGAAACGAGCACCGATTTTGTTCTCTGAAAAACCCCACAAACGCTCAATAATGTTCAGATCAGGTGACTGAAGACTCTACGTTAGATGTTCTACTTCATCATTATGCTCATGTAACCATGTTTGAATACAGCGAGACGTGTGAACAGGGGCGTTGTTATCTTGGAACACAGGACATTCTCCCGAAAAGAGAGTCGGAAACATAGAATGAAGATGATTTGCGAGAATGCTTCGATAACGGTCGCCTGTGATCATCCCCGTCAAGACAACGAGAGGCCCCAATCCACTTGAAGATATTGCGCCCCACACCATCATAGAGCCCCCTCCATATCTCACGGTTGAAACCAGGCAGTTAACAGGAAATGCTTCTGTAGGTGTTCGCCAGACGAACCTACGTCCGGTGGTCTGGAATAATTTAAATGGGGATTCGACAGACCAGATGACTTGTTCCTATTGCAGTTGTGTCCAGTTTAGGTGGTTTTGTCACCTCAATAGACTCTTCATAGCATTCCGCGCCGAAACTAACGGTTTTGGAATAGCTTCTCTGCCATGAATGTTCACAACATGCAACTCCTGTTGAATAGTTTTCATGTATACTGGGTTCTAAAGATAGGTATTCGTCTCGGACGTTATCTGCTGCAGTGTAACCTTGCTTTTTTGGGCGACTATCCTCTTCAACACCCGTCTATCAAGGTCCTTCAACTTCGACTTTCACCCACTGTTGCGCTTTGCAGGAGACATCTTACCCAGGTTTGTGTAGACTGTCATACGCCTTGACACAGTGGTCCTTGAAACACCCAGAAGGTTAGCTGTTCTGGACACGGAGGTTTTAGAGAGGCCAGCTCCAATTATCGTGCCTTTTTTCACGTCGGAGAGGTCGGACATAATCACGGTTTGCTAGGAACGGAATTTTCTCATGAAACTCTCATACTGCCAAATTCTTGACCAATACCTTCCTTTTCGCCGCCACTAGATGGCACAGTGTTCCGACCGCTTATTGGATGGCCGCTTATTGGACGGTCGAAGGACGACTCATTTTTATAAATGGGTGTTCTTATAATTTTGTCCTATAGCTGTATAATAAATCCTCAGGTACAGCTATATTGATTTCGATATGTTTGTTTTCAGTAAGCCATAAATTGAATAAATCCTTAGTATGGTGAAGATAGAGTTCAATATGCTGAGTTCTACCATAACGGCCTTTGAAAAGTCAAGAAACGTAAAGAGAAATGCATAACTCTGAATGGCGATTTTGTAGGGAAATATTAAGAATAACAAATAGAAAAATTTATTTCCTATCTCGATTATTTTTAATAATAATTAAAACCGTATGATACTACGAGTTACTTCAAACTAATCAGTGTGAAATGCTATAATTTGTAACATTATGTACATAGCTGTATCGATTGATATGCTGAATATTATTGATCCATATATTTCGGTTATTTATTAGTAATAATTATATTTCACGGTATCCTGTCTTCGTAAGCTGATTAATCACAAAAGCGAGCCATAAATTTTCATAATAATTTTGTCCCATTTGAAGTATTTACTGAACATACTGATACAGAATATAGTATAACTGCAAATAAATTTATGTTTTTAGAGAAAGACTTGTTTAAATAATGTAATATAAATTATAATGAAATATTCCGTAGAGTTTTAATTATATCACAGGGTGTTCAATGTCAAAAGCTCAGCATGCTTATATGTGTTGTAGAGCATATTCTATTATCAAAATTTGATATGTTCTTTTTTATTACTAAATTGAAAACTGCGGCGTTTACTATAAATTTAAAGCTGATTTTCTTCTGAATAATTTTATACTCAATAATGTAAGTAAAATTCCTACAATAATGAAAAACACAATTTGAAAATTTAATTTTATAAATTTGTTAGTCATTACATTATTTTAAATTATTTACGTCTTATTGCATAAACATACAAAATATAACCTGAATTACATTTATATTGTTACCTTTTTAGGATCTTTGCTTAGTGTTAAGAAGCAGAATTAAAACATTTATCTCATTTTTATGCAAAAATATGTTCTATTACTGATATAAGCTCCATAAGATGCTCTTATAATTTAACGCACAAAAGGGAAAATAGTTTTAAAAAAAAAAGCAAAAAATGAAGATACTGAATTGCACTTTGGAGTAAAAAATGTATGTTAAATCTAGTTTTACGAATCCAACCGTCACATCTCCAGTAATTACATTATCATAAAAAGTATATGCTAAAAGAAAAATAAAAAAAATAAAAAAATAAGAAAAATCAAAAATAAACAGAAAATTAACAATGGAGAAAGTGCATATATATATATATATATATATATACCTACTTTTTTATGAGCAAAAGTGTATAAAAAAAGAATTAAAAAGTAAAATATTTTTCTTCCGCCACACACATGCAACACACACAACACAGGAATTAAATGAAGATATACTGCAAATTACAGTTTATCATCATCATAAATTTTTTTTAAAGAAGTGATGGTTTTTTTTTTTTTTTTTTTTTTTTTGATCCAGTTGAGAAAATGTTTGACTAAGAACTGATGTGCAAACTGGTTAGCAAGTCGGAATACGCAAATCACTTCAGTTTCTAGACAAAAACTTTCTGCTAGATTGAAAATCTTCATTTTTTTTTTTATTTTATTTATGGTGATGATTTTCACCACCTTTTCATTTAATTTCAAACTAGCCAGGAAAAAAAATATTTCTTACTTTTTTTGTGCTCTCTTGTCACTCAGACGGATTGGCTTAAAAAAAATTTTATATATAAAAGTACATCATTTTCTACATTTTTGGTCTTTATTTTCAAACTTCTTTTTAGCAATTTTTTTTTAATTAGTTTCTTTATTTTTAGTTTTATAATAGAATGTATTGTGTATTGTCATCCAAACTGAGCTTATGTGTAAAATTTCAAGCATTTAGCTTACAAGGAAGAAGATGAAAATTTGATTAAAATAGTTGTGCAAAACTAATACGCATTGCAAGATAATAAAAAGTTTTGTAAAAATATATGTATTCCCTTCTGTGAATCTGGCGAAGCTTCAACGCATTTTTATTTTATGCATGTATCTCGAATGTGCCGATGTCCAAACATGTCTTCCGCACTGCATTCCGGCGCAGGGACGATGCGATGTCATTAGAGACGTCATTATTCCGCGAACTGACGTCATAATGTTGGTTCTTTTAATGTGGGTCCCATACTCTGATTCATTAAGCTAATGCGATATCTGGAAATAATCCTCGGAAGCTGCCATTTGCATGAATTATCATTAGGTGGGGTAACCTGCCATTCGAGTGGGGTGGACGGGATTGAGAGAGCAGACGATAGATTGCCACCTGGAACGGCCGATTTGATTTGCGAATGAACGAGGAATATTCGCGAATAACGGCATTCAAAAATAGCCGGGGTGTAGTTATTTATACGCGGAGAACAATGGGAATGGGGGATGTCACAACTATCTTTCGTTCTTTTGGCGCGAATCAAATGTGTCTGTACAACAGATTTTTATTAGAGGATTCTATCTCTCGAATATGCATTTGCAAATTGCTACAAATTCATTAATTTGTTATCGAATATATTCCTATTAATATTACCCTTGGATACATTTCTGCTGGGCACTTATTACTAAATATGTTTGGGCATTGTACGTTATTTAAATAATTGCAATCAGTTTATTGTATCATTTAAGATACTTTTAAGGTAAACGAGATACTAATATGCTTACAATTTTGCAATTTTTTTTATTCTTTAAAATAAAAGATACTTTGTTGATACCGCAGATTGTTATTTTTACAAAATTCGATAAAGAGAACGTCCAAAGATTGATTTTTGATTGATTTCTTATTAACATCCCACTATGAAGAACCACGACCGCTATTAGCCACAGAATCCGTAATTTAGAATCTCGGTCAAATGACGAGAACGACACCTGAACTGGCACCTCTCTCTCCAAACTTCCACACCATAGTAACAAGAGGACTTAGGGCCTCGGTCAGATGTAAAGTGCATCAGCCCACGCTACACGGTGGGATTTAATAGCATTGAGCTCGGACCCACGACTCGATGAAAAACTGGCCACTAGTCAGCGATTATAACCACCGGGATACTACGGCCATCATGGAACCTTGGAAAAAAGCCATCACATCTAATTGATATTATTTAATTTTAAAATATTCATTGTATAAAGAAATGTACATGACTAATATAGGTTATTTATAGAAAATATGTAGGAATCCAAAACATTAATCACGATGCAGTTATATCCAGTAAACTATGAGAAGATCATTCCAGCCTTTAACTGAGTATTCTTTGACAGTGATCTAGTCTTGCATTTGTTAAATTTAATTAATATCTTATTGTAAATACTTTAGGGACACAAAATATTGCCACTACAAGCATCTTCTGCCTGATGTAATTTTAAACTGTTTGCTACGAGCTTATAAAAGTAAATCTGCATTCTGTTTAATGTAATTCCATGCAATTATTTCTTACGAATTGTCAAGTAAATGAAATAAAAGAAATCGTGTTCTTCTTTCCATTTTTCCCCCATGCCTCATAAAAAATATTTTTTGATCTTTAAAATCGTCTGCTTTATTTTGCTGCTTATATAACTCCAACTTTGTTAAATTTTGTTTCAATTCCAAAGAATAAAATTGTTCTAGATTCTCACTGTATGTGAAAATTCTAAGCTTAATTTTTATATATAGTCATATTATTAATTTTGCACGAATATGCCTCTACTACCCTGTAGGATAATAGTGATTGACTCCATCAGTCTGACACAAGTATAATAGTTTAGCTGTATATACAGAGTAGTAGTTTCCATTATTGTACAAAATGATATTTGATATGAAAATAAAATCTAGAGCTCTATTCACCCCTACGGAAGTTTCATAGTGTGGCTTAGTGCTAGAATTGCCAAATGTTCTTCATGGCTTTCTATCAGTTCTAAAAATGAGCAGTTACATTTTGAAAAATAAAAATATTTGGTTTGATGTGAATTTATGTATACAAAATCTTTTCGTGACAAATCTCGTGATTTTGAACAATAGCCAAGAAACGAAAATGGTATCCGAACCGATACACATTTTATTCTCCCAAACCTCGTTATTTGAGGAAATTGTAGACTAATTGAGTTTTTGAAGCAAAGCAGTCCTCCATCATTGCACGCAAAATTATTTGGATTTTGAAAAACTGAGACCTGCTAAGCAGAATGAAGAAAAGAAATAGTCCAGATTAAGAAAAAAGATTTTTTAAAATACTTGGAAGAGAAATTGAACTTGAATTTATTTGAAGTGCAGCAGTCCTCCATCAAATCATACAAAATCGTTTGGATGGAATGATGATTCAAACATTGCCATTCATAATGCGTGTAAAGATCAGAAAAACTCGAGACTTGCAAAGTAGAATAAAAAGAAAGGAAGAAAGGGTCTAGAGGTCAAGTTTTATAAGAAGAAAATTTCTTGTAAAACTTGAAAGAAACTGAATTTGAAGGAATTTGAAGAGCAGTGGTCTCGTATCATTTCATACAATATTAATTGGATGAAATGAGGGCTCAAACATTGTCATTTATAAAGTTCGTATCGGCCTTTAAAAATCGAGACCTACAGGGCAGAATAAAAAAAAAGGAAAAGAAAGAAAGAAACGGTTTAGATTAAGAAAAGGATTTTATTTAAAAATTTGAATTTGAATTAATTTAAAACACAACAATTCCCCATTGTTTCATTATTCAAATGGATTATTTCAAGTCCCTTATTATATCAATAAAACTTTTTAAAAAACTTTATAGAAATGACAAGAGAGAAATCACCAGGAAACTAATTATGCTAAAATAAAAATAAAAATGAAAATAAAAATCGAGACCTGTTTTGAATTTTGAGTTTCCCGTCCATTTTAAAAATTTTATTTCCAAACACACATAGAGAAAGCGAGAGAGAAATATGGAAAAACTTTTTGATTTGAGAAACCACAGTCATCCGGGCAACCCGGGAGTAATGACCACTTATTCGAACCAAATAACTCTCTAAATAAGACCTTTATTCCCATAATTGGCGAGAACAAAATAAAAATCGCGCTTTCCACTGATTAACACGACGAAATGAAGGATGACTGGCGAGATTTTTTTTCCCTCACACATTCAGCAGAAAGAAGTTTTCCCTTTTTACCTATTGGCGTGGGAATTTATTCGCCAGAGCCATAAATCGCGCCGAGTGAATAAAGAAGCGCAACAGCGGTGTCGCCCAACCATTCATCATTTTGGCGCGTGATGAGTTTCAATGATGGCAGAAGGAGCGCCTTTTTTGCTACCGGGAAAGTGGGGTGGTCAGTGCACAAATTTCCAGTCTCGTGTTTAGGGGAGAGTATAAAAATCTTCGATGTTATGATCTCATTGCCCTACTAGTTCGAAATAACATATCTTTCACCGAGAGTTATTGGTGATGAATCTCGTAGTTTTGAGCCTAGTGACGAGGTTGATATCTCAGTCACTAAACTTCCACTTCATGGTATCTGAGGACTTCAATTTAACGCTCTCTTCGTTGCGGTCAAGAATCGTATATTTGATTCGAAGTCATTCATTGGAGAACACGGATATGGCAACTTAGGAGAACAACAACAATTTGTCGATTTGAAAATGACTGACTCATTGATTGATTGATACTGAAAGCATCGCACTTACAAGCAGCGCGACAACTATTGGTAATACACCTGTTAATTCTGAAACAAGGTAAAGTGATAAGGGACAACAACTGAGGTGACCCACCACTTGAAAATGATTGAACAAACTGTCTATTTAGCAGTATACCTGCCGACAATAGTTAATTCATATATCATAAATGCAAACTAACCCTACTGCAATAAATTTTTAATTAAATCATAAGAAGGTTAAGTAAGCTATAAGTATATCTGCGATAAAGTAACGCATAGAGATACAGATATACATTTCTTCAATTTCTTAAAACATTCGTTGCCATATCGGAAAAGTGGCTATGGTGGCCTAGTGATCATGATCGTGAGCTCGTGGCCGACGTGGCTTCCATCGAGTCGTGGGTTCGAGATCTGACGCCAAGACGCGTTGTGTAGAGAGGCTACGGCTCTTCAAGTCTGTCGTAGCTCCAAATTCTCTCAAAATAGTGGTGTGGAACTTCGCAAACTTGCGGTCGGAGAAGTGGGTTCGAGTCCTGATGCAACCAAAGACCCACCGTGTAGCGAGGCTGATGCGTATTACATCTGTCGAGGCTCCAAGTCCTCCTATTGGTGTGGTTTGGAAACCTGGAGAGCGTGGTGCCAGCTCAGGCATCGAACTCGTCACTTAGCGGAGGTATAAATGACGAGATCCGTCACCAATAGCGCCTCTGAGTGAGACCTTAATAAAAAAAATCAAACAATCTAATTCTAATCTTAAAAATCTTTTTGAAGCTTATTTTCTAAAATATAAATATTAAATATACTGCCGAATATGTAGGAAAATATTAATAAGCCAATGAGTTAATCGAGTTTTATTTGCTTGATAGATCCAGAGACAAGAAAACTGAGTACAGTAAGTTTCGAAAACTAGTCGTCGAAATTCCGAAAATGGTTTTTTTCCCCAAATAAAAAGTGTCTTACAATTAGGAGAAAGCCTATTATGGAGATGTGGGTGATAATTATTTTTCCAAACTCTTTTTTTGTAAAATATCAGAAAAAGTTTCTGAGATATAATTTTAAAGAAATACTAATACCTTTTAACATTTAATTCCAATAGATAAGGCGCAAAATAAAAGGAAACACTTTAGCAATAGAAAATATTAGTCAAATTAAAATCACAAATATTTTTGAAGAAAAAGGAACTGATATATAAAATAATAAAAATAGAATACATAAATTTGATTGAAGCATTTCATAGACGTAACCAAACAGTACAAAGAGTACTGATAAAAGGGAAAATTTATCTTAGATATAGGTTTAAGAGGGTTTATTTTCAAAAAAGAGTCTCATGACCTTTATGATAAACCCAAATTTTGAAAATAAAATAAAGTTTTCAACTCTGTCAAGATACTTTTAATTTTTTTAAAATGATCCTAAAATAACTATATCAATCGTCAGATAAAAAACAGGATGATTTATGAATACCTATTTCGATACATAATTTAAGTGAGAAAATATTTCAGTATGCGATAGTTGTGGTCTTAGTCGCGAACTCACTGCTGTCCTTGTTTCCATCGACTTGTGAATTCGAACCCAGGTGGCATTGAAATCCCGTCCTGCAGTGGGGCTGAGGTACGTTGAATCTGTCAAAGACCCAAGTCCAAGTTTAGAGAGGAAGGTATCAGTTCAGGTGTTGGCCCGAGACTCAAATCGAGATGAGAACCGTTATCAATAGCCCTAGTGTTGATTTTCACTCAAAGAAACAATAAATTAATTGAATAATTCCGTGGGTACTATTCAAGTTTAAAACTGATAAAAGGGAATTTCAATCGTGTTGAGTACGTGCGTAATCAATTGATTAAAATTATGTGCGTTATATAACCAAAACATAATTAAAAGGTTTTGCAGTTTTTATACCTTTATGTTTTACCTTCTCTTTCCTCAGATTTTACTTTTTCCTTTTAAAATAATGAAATCAAAGTTTGTTGTCATCAATCAAATCTTTATTAATATTCAAATTTGGTATTCAGTTCATAGCTGATGATTTTGAAAGTTAGATTTCCCCCAATATTTTAATATATTTGAAATTTGATGTAGAGTATTTCATTCGTTCACGTAAATCTTTATTTCAAACTTTTCAACAAGCATTAATTCTTCCTCCAGACGCGTTTTTCTTCAGCATGTAAATATATACATTACTTCCTAGTTACAGTCATTAGCATTAGCACTTACACAGTAAAAGAATCAAATAAAAAAAATCATTTAAACTTTTTTAACCTCTTTATTCGTAAGTTATTTCAGGATGCAAAGAAATTCAAACAAAAATAACTATGACAATTTTCACACCTAAAAGTTTTTAAGAACAAAAAAATGCAACACTGTATTTTAAAACTTATTAAATTGCTTATAATTTTCAACTATAAGAATCACATTTAGTGCACATATTAATCTAGAACAGAATTAAATTATTTAAAAAAAAAAATCTAGTAATCACTCTGAGAAATGTCTAAAAATCTAAAATGTCTAAAATATCTAAAATGTCTATGCATAAGCTAAATATTTTGTGGTTCGGTATTCGAGGAATATTTAACATTTTATTTCCTATTAGTTAAATATTCATCGATTTTCACAAAAATTTTAATAAATAATAATTATTAAGAATATTAGGAATAGCAAAATTCAAAACATGAGCAAACGATATTCCTCCTCAAATTTTACGATATTATTTTGATATTCAAGTTACTAAAATTGTGTTTCTTTCATAAGAACGAATTTCAAAATGTGTAATTTGGACCTTATGAAGATTCCACTTACCATTTAATATTTATTTTAATATTTAACATTAGTCAATTGCACCATCTGTGAAATAATTATATTTTCTAGATTACAAAAAGTATTTAGAGAATAATGATGTAGCAAATCATACACGAAATTATTATTTTTTAAATATCTATAAACTTCAAACATTTTCTTATAGACTCAATCAGGAGTACATAAAATAAAATGAAAAACACACTTCTTTCTTGAAAAAAATCTTCCTTTCATCTTAAGCCAAAGAATCATTAGAACTTTCGCCAAATGTTATGTTTTCTTATTCTCAGTGCATTTAAATTTTTTCATATACACTCTATAACAAGAAAAAGAAAAAAAAACGATGCACCGAGAAGGAGTTGCCCGATTGTAATGAAATTTCGTATGCAAAGCATTTGGACACAACATGCAAATGATTAAAATTTGGTGTCCAGTGATGAATAGCGGGAACTACAGCGTATCAGAACTGCGCACTCAGCCGGTATATATAAGAAGCGATTCTCAATCGGATGATCAAATTTTCTGTTACATTGCGATTTAGGATATCTTTCAGCGACTGAAAAAAATGCCTTGCCGCAGGATTCGAGCTCATTACGAGCAACTGTAAGAGTTTGAAAGAGGTCGTATCCTTGGATTGAAACAAGCAGGTTGGACAAATTGGAAAATCGCTCGTCCTATGGGTCGAAATGATACGGCGATTAGAAGATGCTGGTGAGAATGGGTGGACATTGGCAGATTTCAGCGTCATGACGGTAGTGTTCGACCTAGGACCATAGCAGATCGGGAGGACAGAGTGATTGTCAGATCAGCTGTCACAGCGCCTGATTCATCGTTATCAATCCTCAGACGTGCGACCCACTCACGAGTGTCCTCCATGACCATGAGCTGACCCCTCCCTCTCCTAACTTCTACACCACTCTTTCGGGAGGACTTGGTACTCCAACAGATTTAACGTGCATATGCCCCGGCAGCCCTGCGGGTCTTCAGTGACATCAAGGCTCAAATCTATGACTCGACGAAAACCTCTGGCCGCGAGTCCACCACCATGATCTCTAGGCTACCGCAACCACTCCTGAAATGATGCAGATGCTCTCCACAGTCAGTATCCTATCCTCGAATATTAAGGCTCCCGTCTACCAGCCATTAGCTTAACGTTAATCCGATGGAATTTCGACTTTCCTTCTCAAATATTTACTATTTGATCTATTTGAATGCAGGAAAGTGCATCCGAAAGAGCAAAAAATGAAGTAATGATTCTACCCAATCATTTTTTTCCTCCGGCTTTTTAAAAATATTTTACCCCTATTTTATTCAATCGATTGTGAGTTCCAGTTTTTAAAAATATTTTAAAATATTTTTAAGAATCGGAAAGGGAAAGTAATTCCGCAGAAGCCTTAATTATTTATTGCTCTTTCGGATGCATTCTATTGCATTCAAATACATAAAATGGTAATAATTTGAGAATGGAAGTCTAAATTCCAATTTGTTTTCGTGAACATTACGTCCACGAAATCAAAATTGCCAACAGACGGGAGCCTTAACAACGTTTTTAATCTATCAAACAGTATTCTCACCTGAAAAATATTGCGAGAATCTCCTGCAATTTTTCCGACAGCGTCGAGTCCTAATCCGACCAAATCCGTGACACACGCCAGAATACTTCCGCGCACACCCCACACTAACACTCTTCTAAGGACTGTTAACCTTAATTCTTATTCTCATCTATAACCTTTCTTCGTCTCCTCTCCTCTTTCCTTTTCACTGTAATTCACTTTATATATGAACTTTTCTTCATATATTTGAAAGATGAGTTGTTTGAATAAAGCAGCGTCCAGGAAATGTCCATAAGAACAGTTGAAGGGAAGTTAGTCCCATATCGCTAAAAATTTATCCTACACTGTTTTCAACATACTTGGTACTTCAATTTGGATTGCTGTAGTTATTAGTGTTTTCACCTCGTCGATGTTAACCAGTAGAAGTGGAAAAAACAATTTATCTTTCAAGTAACCACGAAAGGGGAAAAAAATCTCAAAGAGTCAAATCAGGGCTTCGGACGACCCACTGATTACGAGCAAGATCGTCATCCGCTTTGCCGTATCGTGCCACTGGATATCGTTCGTATTTCTGGTAATGATCACATTGGACTTTTATAATTTTATAAACTTTAAACTGTTACTTTTAGTTTAATATGTCAAAGTGAGTGAGTGAATAAGGGAGTTTAATGGCGCAAGAGCCAGATGTGGCCCTGCTGCGCCAGACAAGACGTAACTGTGGTTTAAACATTTGAATGAGTGAGTGACAGTATTTGTAATGACGAAAATGCGAGATGTAGTCATGCCGCACCAATCAAATAAGCGAGTGAGTATGAAGCTGATAATGTGCAAAGCAGTGAACTAGATGTGCGTAAAAAAATGAAAAAGATTTTAAAAAATTGGTTGACAAGAAGGAGGGTCGAAAATAGAAACGGATCGCTAGGCTACTCCGTCAAGAACATTTCCAGTCAGAAAATTGTTCCATTTTTCATATAAATTTGCGGCAATGTAACACTTACATCCATTTATGGTGTAGTATTCTTAAAATTAAGGAATATTTCAAAAATAATCTACTTTTCGCGTGAATATGTATATTTTAAAGGCCATTCAGCATAACAGTATAAAATGTTTAGTTTAGTTTAGTTCTTATTAACGTCGCACTAGAAGCAACACGAGAGCTACTGGCGACGGACCTCGTAATTTTGAACCACAGTCAAGTGACGAGGACGACACCTAAGTTGGCACCCCCCTCAACAGTATAAAAGGATTGATTGAGATATAATTAGTAATATTATAAAATATACTACTTTCTAAAAGACAGCGAACTTAGAATATAAATTTCGTTCCGTTAAAATCCGATCGAAAGCTTTTATACTGGAAAAGGTGTTCTAATTTCGGTTCCTATTCTTTAACGTTATGCAAAGACAGACTTAGAATATTCACAAATGAATAACAAGGTAAAAAATTTATATATACATAAACACACACACACACATATATATATATAGTGGAAATTTCAAATCTTCTCATAAAAAATCACAAAACACCAAAGAAGAAAGATTTTCATTCAACTCCTTTCATAGCTCCGTCTAATTAAGACGAATCGGGAAATGCGAGTAAGTAAACTTCCGCCAGTCAATTCCAGTAAGTGAATAAACGGAAGGAATCATTTTGTGCTCATCCCCCCTTAACCCACCTCATTAAGGAACAGGGGTGTCAAAACTTTTCCACCGTCCGGAATATTTGGTATGAGACAGAAAAGCCATTATTAATCTCTCATCCCACTGCCCAATGCCCAGTGGAAAGACTCAATCGAACGCCCCGAGCCTCCAGAGATTCGAATTGTCAGTTGGAGCACGTTCGGGGCAATCGGCAAAACTTTTCCAGCGGGCGTTTTAAAATTCCGGCCATTTAAAGTTTGCCCTCTGTTTCCCCGGTAATAAGATTGGACTCTACTGAGGATTTCTCCTAACTGAGATATTAACCAGATTTTATTCACCTGGTTAGAGAGTAGAAATGGAATGGAATTCTGATGAAGTGGATGGGCCTTCTCTGTCTGCCGGCCTCTTGTTTATTTATGGAACTTTTTCTTCAAGTTGTGGAGTTTTCGGGTTCTTTTGTTTTCTGCCGAGGCTATCTGTTTGTGTCAAATCTTGGAAATATGATAATTATTGCAGAGGTTCTTTTTTACTTTTGAAAAAGAGATTCTTTTTTTGAAAACTGTTTTATGGTTTTTCCGTATTTCATTCTTTCTCGTTTCCTCCAATTTTTTTTAATACGAGAATGTTGTTGTGTCTAGAAGTTACCACGCAGTTTGGAAATTTTTTTAAAGGTATCTTTAGGGGGAAATTTGTTTTTCGGAATTTTTAAGATGAAAAGTGTTGGGTGATTATATGCTTTGGTGTGTGTGTGTTTTATAGAAATCACTTTCATATATCTGTCATCAAAAGTTTAGGGGAGAGGGTGGAAAGAAAATGTTAAATTCATATAAGGTTTATTCTACGCATTCTGGTGTATTTTTTGAAACATTGAATGTGACATTTTGATACTAAAAATAACAATCTTATAAAAATTTATTTAATAGCTGTAGGCATATATAAAGTTTTCTTAATGTGCAGAGAATAAAAATTAACGTAAAATAAATTCTAATTTATATTGTATACATAAAATTTTATATAGATAGAGGTAGTTTAAAGAACATGTAAAAGTAGAATAAATATACACTTGTAACAGAATCTTTGTATTTGTAAATATCCTGGACCAAACAGGAGATAAACTAATCGTTATTAAAAAATGATCAATTCGGAGAAATAAGAAATAAGTACAAACATTATTTTCTTTCACAGTTTTAGAGAATTTTAGAAATCACACGCAGTCAAAACACAAGAAACCAACACATTCAATCTAATACAGAATAAACAAGTTTTGTTTCTGCTGTGCTATGTAATCATTTCTCTGAAAAAATGGTGTAGAAATAAATATGTATATTCCATTCCAGGATATATTTATATATAAACAAGACACAAAACAATACATTTCTTAAACATCTTAAGAGTATCCAAAAATAAAAGTAAAATAGTTAAGAGTAAAAACTAAATAATTAAAGAAATAATCAAAATTCAAATAAATATTTATGTAAATCAAACAAAAATTTACTTTATTAATCTAGCAATTTAAAACTTTAAAACATAAAAATTCAAAACAAACTATTTAAGAACCAAACAATCTAAAGCAAAGCAAAGTGATAAAAGAGACAAAATTTAGAAGGAAGAAAAATAACGTAATTAATACTGTTCGATATATACTTTGGAATAGAATAATTTGTGTTAATACCGATACACATGGATCTAAACATCATGCTTTAGTGAATTACATTTTAAAAAGATGGTAAAAAACCAAAATTCAGAAATTCAACCACAGAAAAAAGAAGGAAAGCAAACATATTCAATCACACTACAAAATACCAAATTACACTTAAATAATCCTCTAAGATATTGTTAATTTATTTAATATTTTTATTTCATATTATTATTAATTTAATATTGTAAGCCAATTAAAAGCCTTAACTGTACACAAACATACATACGTGTGTGAATGTGTGTGTGCGTGTCAGTTGAAATTTAAATGTAAATAAAAATTAATAAATTATAATCAAAATTAATTTTATAAAATTGATCTTAAAAACTGTGAAATTATATAGTAAGGAAGAAGTCATTATTATATTCATAATACAAAGTAAAAAATATATATAAGAGTATATCCAGCTATATAAATATACAAACAAATATTTGCAAATAAAGAGAAATGAAAAAATAAAAATAAAAATTTAAATTTGTAAGAAAAACGTTATATACCATAGATATATTTCAAAATGAAGTAAAGTGAACGAAAAATTAATATGATATCCATTGAAAGTATCAATAAAAGAGAAAAAGAAATTGAAAAATTGAAACATCTGAAAAGTGAAAGAAAGTAAAAGAATGAAATTTTCTACAACAAATGTAATAGGCTACAGACTGTTATCACTAGGCTTTTTCCTGACTAATGGCCAAACTGTCCCCTTCTACAATTACATTACATAAAAATGGTTATAAAACCAAAGACACAATTTAACGGAGATGAACGAAAATAAAACTCATGAAAAAACCAATTAAAAGGGAAATAAACTAGTAATACCAGAAAAATCCGAAAAGATTTATAACATATGACGAAAAACGGAAATAAATTTTTATGTAATAAAACTAAAAAATTTCAAGATAAAATAATTAAGAAAACTGTATATATATATATATATAATGCGAATGTTGACATGCACTTCTTTTCAAATGGGCCTTACTGATGAAATACTAGTTATTCCGTCGTTCTTCTTGATCCTTTATCAATATTTTTATAAGAAACTTGATTAAATAGAACTTAACCTTATAAATATGTATAACTTCTTTAAATTTATGTTCTTCTAAGTGCACATAAAAAGCTACTTCTCAGCCAAATAAATCTAATCATATAATGTTCTGTTATTCACCTCTTAAGGTTATTAAAATTCAATTCAATCAACTTTCATTAGCTTAACTTGTACTTCTAATTTGTACTTGTACTTCTTCTATTTCTCTTCATTTTTGTGGTCGCGGTAGCCTAGGGGTCATGGCTTCGGATTCGTGGCAGGCGGTTTTCGTTCAGTCGCCGGTTCGACCCTTGATGCCACTAAAGACCCTCCATGCAGCCGGAGCTGATGCACGTTAAATCAGTCGGGGCCCAAAGTCCTTCCTTGGCGTGGTGTGGAAGTTAAGAGAGGGGGTTCCAGCTCAAGTATCGTTCTCGTCACTTGACCGAGGCTTAAAATTCTGAGGTCTGTCTCCAAAACCCTCCGTGTTGCTTCCAGTGCGACGTTAATAAAGAATCACATCACTTAACCATTTCTTTTTTCAAACCATTCATTCATTAAATTCCATTTAGACTTGAAATTAAACTGATATATATTATTATCATACATCTCTGAAAAACGTTAGAAGCACTAGATACAAGCCTGTGCACAGTATATTTATTCTTTAATTCTATGGAAAAAATTTCTTATTTATTTTAAGTAAATCCAGGAATCATTACCTTTTTTTCTTTTCCCATGACCTTTTCTTCGTTACCTTTTTTCATGGTAAATACAAGTAGAGAGCCCCGAGATACTTTATCAGTCCTACTCTAATTTAAATCCTTCTTCTTGTCAACTATTTTTTTAAACCTTTTTCCTAACATTTATTAAATAGTTACATTTTGTTGGGTGCAGCATAACCACATTGGACTATTGAGACATTGAACTTGAATGTCACATACTCCTAGGGAAAATTTTCAAATTCGACTGAACTTTCAATTCTGATAAAGCGTCACAACTCACAGTGACGTCATATGCCGCAAAAGATGTACATCGTATGGGATGAGGTTATCAGTAATTTTAGACAACAAAACTTTGTTTCTGATCGTTGAAAAGTTTCGAATGCCAGTATCTCAAATACGAGGCACAAAGTAAAAAAATTGTTTCAACTGCAATTAATTTCTTACATCAAAGTATGCGGATATAATTAGAGAACATGGTATCTCTTGTATTTTTTTTTTATTCCACTTAAATTCTAAATTTAGTTTTAGTTGAATAATAAAAATATTACTAGGTGTCCTAAATGTTGCTATCCTGACGGTTCGTAAATTTATTACATAAAAAAAAAACGAAGTTTAAAACAATTTTAATGCTTATGGAAAAAAAGCACTTCTAACATAAAGTAAGGAAATTTTTTTGAACTTACTTTTACAATAATTGTTCAAAATATCCGCCCTTTCTAGGAGGCAAAGCGAACTCATTCGCTCATATTTTGAGAAACGCATTTTAAAACTCTGGAAGTTACTTGCATCCTTTGTTACAACTGAGTTATCATTAGAAAAAAACAGAGGGCACTGAATGAGTTGTTTTACGTGCATGTACAAAAATTTCTATATAATGTAACGTAATACGTGTTACTTTCCTTTTCATTTTGTTGTGTGTTACCACGTGGATATAAATAAAAACCTTTTAAAGCCTGCTCACACACAAGGTAAACAATATGAATTTGTCTTATCACTCAACGGATAGTCAAATGAATGTACAAATATAAGAAATGTAACATCTTTTGAGTTAAGTAATTTTCTGATCATCAATAGTTGGAGATTATTTTCATAAATTTAGCTCTTTAAATATTCCAACTGAAAAAAAATCACGTTATGCTCAGAATAGAATTTTAGAAAAAAAATAATAATAAATTAACAATTCTTTTTATTTCAACAACTATTATGAAATTTTAAGGAGAATCCTGATCATAGAAATTATATCAAGTTGGACACAAAAAAACAAAAGAAAAGAAAAAGTGAAGAGATTCTGAGAATTCGGATTATTAACAAAAAGGTTATCACTCCGGGACTTTTGCACAAATTTAATTTGCAGGATAACGCAATGCTTGTTGTGTGAAACGATCTGGAACATATTGTGTTAACCCACGAGCCGTAAATTATATGTCTCGTTGAAACAATCTGACAATATTCCCAAGATACACCCACAACAGAATATAACTTTCTGACAAATTTTGAAAGAAGCAGTAATAAATGAATTTGTGTGTGTTTGTGTCCAGAAAAAGAAATATTTTTGTATATATTAACCCATTAGTTTACACAACCGGCCAGCAACCATCCGTACATTTCATTTTCATAATTACATTACCAGCTGTGAAACAAACTGAGGAGCTGTAGCTTTTTCTTAGTGTATCCTTTTTTTACATCTATTGACGGCTTTTTCATCTAATTCTTCAAGTTTTCTTAAAATTGAATAGTAAATATAGTGTAGACAATGGGAGGGATATTTTTTAGCCAATGGGTTAAACTAAATGAATATTGTTAAGGGAGATAATATAACACAGATTCTGCTGAACCAGGTACCTCATACCAAATAAATAAATAATGGAAAGACATCTAATATTGTTTATCAGAAAACTCTTCAGATTGCTTTTTAATATTTCTTCATACTTTAACGTTCTAATTATTTAAGAGTTGCAGAGATATGCTATTATTTTAATAGCATACAGGTGATGAGGTTAGGACACCCCAGCGATCTTTCCATATTTTCGAATCTCCTCCTTGTAAATTTATATCTTTTCTTTTTCTTTTTTTTTTCTTTCAAAATCTAGATCACAGTTACACTATGTTTGGTGCATCATAACCATGTCTGGCTTTAGCGCCATTAAACTTTACCATCACAATCTTTTATTAGTGTATACAAATATTTTGTATCACTTAATTATAAGTTCGAACCAATAGCATGCGTGACTTAGCTAAGTTATCTTTGTATCACAAGCTTTTTTGCTATCTTTGTATCATACGGTTCTTTGCTATCTTTGTACCACAAAAACTGTAAATTTAATAAATTTTCGAATGTACCATGTCCCATAAAAAATATTTTATGCTTCCTAACTGGATTGTCAAGTTCTTAAAACTCCTCCATACTCACACACATGGGAAGAACGGGTGGTTTAGCTTAGTCCACAAAATATTTTAATTTTCAGAAATGCCATTTTATTTCATCCCAAGGAAATATTAGCTGATTTATGTAAAGAATTTAATTTAAAATGAAGTATTATAACAATCGTCAAATCTTTGATTTTTCCTGTATTCCTAAAAAAATTCTAAATTTGAAATAATTCGTCGTAAGTAAAATTAGAAAGCGTGTTTCTATTTTTATTTAGGATTTCATATGCATGTATGCATTTTTTTTTTTTAATTCTTTCAAATACTTTAAATGTCTAAAAGACATAAGAGAAGAATTTCTGGGTTATATAACTGAATACATTTTACTTTCTTAAGTCAAAAATCTAAGGAAAAAAAATAGTGATTTCCTTGGTGCTGTAAAAGTTTTTTAAATATCGGGAGTAATTATGTCGCTTTAGTGATGAATAAAAAAAGTCTTTTAATCAAAATTATCTATATGTTTCGTTACAACATTATTATTTTTTGTTGGAATAACTTATCAATTAAATTACTATTCCTGCTATAAGCATTTCAAAATTTCGTGATGGGTGAATATTTGTTTAAAGCGAACTATTTTTGTAGAACAATTAAAATACTAAATTGATCGTAAATGTTAAATCATGATTATTTATCTTGCATTTTTATATAGTGTTCTTTCATAACAACAAAATTTAAGATATCTTGCTCTCAGCGTTTCTGATGTTAAAAATATTCCAGACTATTCGCATATTCGGCCAATCGATTTTCAAATATCGATTATCTATCGATATACTTTTGACTGACTTCCGTTTCTTTGAAACCATTAATTTTCATATGACAACATTTCGCCCCTTTTTTACCCCTGGATAGTTCTCTTAACGGCATTTATGCACGCTTGGGACATACCGGGACCCATTCCAATTAAGGTAATAGCGCTCTTCCTCTTTTCATTTCACTTGTTTCTTCTGTTTGCTATTAATCCGTCATAAAAGAGCGAGAATATGAAGAGCCGGAATGACTTTCCTAATAGCTTTTAAGAATAACCGCTCTCCATTCGTATTTTTTGGTTTTAATTTTCTGAAATAAAAGTGGTACAGTCAATGGGTGAGAAAAGTGGAAAAGATTCATGGCCAAAAATCATTTTAAATGGTTCGTAGCAGAAACCTCGCAATTCCAAAAGAGCAAACGATTTATGAATGGCGAATATAAAATGGCGAGATTTCTTTCTTCTACTCACATATGAAACTTTCTCTCTCGAAGTTTTCTAAATAATGGAAGTTTTAACGAGTTGAACTTTTCCAATTTGTCTTCTAGGAAAATATTCTGCCTTCTAAATTTTTTTGTATATAAATATTCAAATAGAAAATTAAATTGGTATTAGTTCTGTGGAGTGGTTCATCGATAATGTCGAAAGATTCTTTTTAAAAATAAAAAGTAAAGGAAAGGGAAAATTTTAAATTACTAACGATGAAGTTTTGAAGTTTTCGGGGAGTCGAAAGGAAAAACCTGTTTCATTACCGATTTCTAGAGTAAGTCATTGATTCTTCTAATTTGTTCATCCTTTTGAGATTCCTTGAAGCGACATTGAGATTGGTTTTGATTATGATTAAAGAATAAATATTGAAGAATCGAAAATTGCTTAGAAATTTATGATACGTTTTGTAAATATTTATACTCAAATAATATTCTTAGAATTTATTTTGAACTGACGAAATTCCGAAATTATTTTCTTTACAATTCACTTCAAGTAAGATATTTTAAACTATTTGTACTAAAACAAAATTTTAAAAAAAAATCAGCTCTTTTTGAAAAACTGAACAAAAATTTTAAAAAATAACGAAATATTTTCATATTATCATAGAATACATTGTGAATTATATAATTCAGTGAAGTAATTAGAGGCATTCTAATTCCATACGCATGATCAAAAGGGATATATCCAGCGAAAGATTATTTTTGGTGTTTGGGGCGTATATAATTATGGAACATTTGTGATTAAATATTTACTTCTGATGTTTTCAAGATCAAAAAGTTTCCATTTATTATTTTGATTTCTTAATGTATGATACCTGACTTTTAATTTCGTTAATAAACAGTTCCAGGCTTTTTGATGATACAGACACTCACACGAGAATTGATTAAGAACTAGATAAATTTTTTTTTATTTAAATAGTGCACTAACAAGCTCTCGGCTTTGGAAAGTATAACAAGAGAACTCTTGGCGACTTAAAGAATATGGAACAATATTAAAATAAAATAAATGAAATGGTGCGAAAGCTTGGATAGTGTGCGTCGCCGCTATTGTATTTCTATCATCATCTATGGTAAATAGTGTTCAGTGAATAATTAAGAAGTCACATAACGAAGGAAACCATATTGGTTTTATCAGGATTTTCAAATATTAAAAATTCAATAAGTATATTATTATTATTATGTATGTGAAACTGGCTCTTTCGTGCAATTCGAACTCAAAGATTCATAATACATATAAAATACAGCTCTATCTACAATTACCATTGAACGATCCGGATCCGAGTCAGTACTAAGCGAGTAATCCAGATCTGACTAGGTAATCACCTGTAATCATCACACTCGCCACACTCAATCGACTCACCTGTAATCACTTCACACTAATCACTGAGTCATTATTTTCAATCTCTCTCGCTTTCTTACCACTAACCCTCTCACTAAATTCTCCTCAGGTTATAAATGCTACTATCTCAGTTTTATTTACTTTACTTCAATATTTCTAATGTAATTCACATAAATCTAGGTTCATTCGCCAAAAGAGATTCTCATGTAAAAAAACACGAAGTAATCTCTCCATGGAAAAGTTGAAGGGAAAAACAAGTCAGAACCATGTTATAAGTGAGGTACCAGCCTCATTACTTGACCGCGATTTAAAATTTCGTGGTCCATCACCATTAGCCCTCGTGTTGCTTTGATAAATAACTACAATTGCATTCCTTCATTTCCCCCTTTTCTTTAATATTAGGAAGAATATTAACAAGGAAAGTCAGAATTTTATGTAAAAAACATGAAAAAAATATTGACGAAGAATAATATAACACATTTGGGATGATGATATAAATTGTATTAAACGAATACAGGGAATCTAAGAAAATCTCATAAACGTCAATTTAATTTATTAGAACACTATTTGTTCTAAATTAGTCTTTAAATAAAATACTAAACATTCTAAATTACTAAAATGATGACACTTTTCACTAGAAAAAGTATTAATGCGAACGATAAAATATCAAAGCCGACAATAAATTATTATAGCAATCGAAAATTTGCTGGTCAAATATCAAAATTAGAGAAAAACGATAAATTATTAAATTAATTAATAAATTATTAAAATTATCGATAACATACTACAAATTAAAATTAAAACAAATGATAAATTATTATTTGAAATTTATCTCAAGAGAAATGTAACTATTTTTTTTTATCATAAAATAAAAATAAAAATAAATAAATCTTCACACAGAGACTAACACAATGTAAAAATGGCATCTATTTTGACAATAACTCTCAATATTTATTTAATGCTTTCCTTTAATTTAAGTACAAAAACGAATTTTGTCTCGAGGAAGCGATCGCTTGTCACGTGCCTTGGCTCGCTGAAAGAATTCTGTTATATGGCATTAATAATCGTCTGCTAATGAATTAGTACAATCAAAATCTTTCACTTCTAGTGACGTGAATAAAGTTATATATAAACAGACCCACTCTTAAAACTTCTTCTGCGTCCAAATACCATATTTTTTTCTTTCATTTCCTGCTCCTCCTAAGAGAGCAAACGTTCACACTCGTACATCAAGGAACCTCTTCTCTCTTTGATTTTTATTCCATTCCATTCCATTTCATTCCACGAAACTGTCGCCCGGTGCTCCAAACAAACACAGAGGCTTGCGGCGGCATTCTTTTTTTCTCTTCCCCCCTCTCTTCCCGAATCAGACGATTCGAGTGTAGACGATTTCGGCGGAGGTAAGTAAATAAGGCGCAGGGGTGACGGCGTCGCACTTTATGGCCTCACAAATCGTGCGCGGCCCGTCAATTAGCGGCCTAATGAAGGCAGATGCGGCCTAAATCTGTCTCAGGATTCAGGACCCGGGCGCAATTAGACCAGATCTAGGGCCCATTACGCACTGATTATGCCCAGGACGGAGGGGGGAAAGGCAGCGACAAATTGCGGACGACCGACGACACGACATGGAAGGATTCGAACATGTCCGCTTTGGAAACAAATATCTGGTATATAGTCTACCCTTTTCTTGAAAGCAATGTAGTAAACTATGAAAAAAAAAAAAAAAAAAAAAAACGGTGCGTGAAAATGTTAGCTAAATCTGTTTATATCTTTAATCACTAAAATTTGACACAATAACTTGATTCAATTTGTAGAATTAAATTTGTATCACCCTAGATCGACCCCAATGGGTTACCTGTTGCAGAGGTAGTTGCTTAAGCTAAAATTATAAGGAAGACGAGCTCCAATCATTAAACGTATGCCATCAGTATTTCAGATTGATTGATTGTTATATTAACGCCGCATTGAGAAGCAACACGAGGGCTATTAGCGATGAACCTCGTAACATTAAGCCACGGTCAAGTATCGAGGACAACACTTGACGTCGTCAGCTTATTCTCCAAACTTCCACACCACGCAAACGGGAGGACCCGGAACCTTGTATCTTTAACGTACATCAGCCCCGCTACACGGTTGGCCTTCAATGGCATCAGGCCCGAACCCACGATTCGACGGAAACAACGCAGGCCGCAAACACGCCACCATGGCTACTTGGTTACCGTGATTGCTAGTATTTGGGAGAAATGAATGCAAGAAAAACAATTCGAAAGAAATGTGGAAAAAGGCATGTGTAATTGAGAAAACCAAAGCAGAAAAGGAAAATCAGAATAAAAATGCTGCTGTTAAGCAGAAAAATCCAGGAACGCTAGTGCGACTGACCGAGTTCAGTTTCAGACTCTAAAATCTTCAAAAAATTTACTCTGAGAAGGAAATTTAACTACAAAGGCTTTCAAAGTTAGTGACGTTTTTGTTGTTTTGCTAGTATAATTTCTTTTTGAATGAGTGGGAATAAAAAATGCGTCAGAACTTTAATTGGATTTTCGTGGTCTTCAATACAATTGAAAATGTTTCTAGTAATAAACAGTTCGTAAATTTGAACCACCCTTAAGCGACCAAACTCTAACAGTATATCTATAACGATTTCCATGTATTTTCCCTGGTTGAAAAGAAAGGAATTCAATAACGGATGATCGGTGTAATAGAAGAAATCAAAACAAGTAGTGTAACGGTGGGTTAGCCAAGATTTTCTCTCGACTAACCTTGGAGACTTTTTTACATGAATTATGTGAAATAAAACCTAAGCCCAAATAAAGCAAGTGGAACGTAATCGAAGCAAATTAGATGAACTAATGAATGGTAATAAATTAAATGTAGAAACATATATACGCGAAGCCAAATTGAATATAGAGAAAACTGTTGGAAGGATAGTAATTAAAAGCGATTAATAGTAGTTAAGGTGTGCGAACCTACATCGGTAACTAACGGATTGCTTAGAAGAATCTTATAGAGTGAGCAGACATTGGTCTACCTGCTTTGACCACCAGTGTTTATGATTAAATTCTCTCTGAACCCAGACAAAAAATAAGAGATTTATTTTATTATTATTCCAAGTTTTACATTGCAAGGGCATTCAGGGTTAGTAGGCGAAGAGAGAGATTGCTACAATTGAAGTTATTTAAATAAACAGAATAATACTCATTTGACTGCGATTATTTATGCATTAAGACTTTAATTTCAGCGACTATTTAAGTGGTAAACGATGACCTCGGAAACGAATAACATGGAGACATTCCAGGATGTCTCCAAATGCATTCGTACATGTCAGTAATGTCAATATAAAGCCTTGTTTAATATTTACTCGCATATAACTAATATTCGTTAACATGCGATGTCCTTTCCTTAGTATTTGTTAATGTTGTTATTCGAAGTTTAAAAATAATGAGGGTTGGTCTATTATTCTGATTGATATCGTCCTAAAAAGGGTGAATGTTATCTGCTAAGGAAACGTCTTGTACGAGGGAAAATGAACTTGAGGAGGCTCTCTTCAACAACAACGCCAGAAGTTAAAATGCCTTACTAACTGGCTCGAATAGGGCGTTCTCTTTAGCCTACTTGGTTAAGGCATGACAAGAAGTGACCGATCAACTTTTCTTCGGACCACTGGTCCAGGGTTCGAAACAACGCTACCACATCAAGACCAATTGACACTCTCTCCCCCTCCATAGTGCATGGGGTAGAAAATATCCCCCGATGCCCCAGAGAAAGCACAAAGGAAAAAATTTTGCATAAACTCTCTCCGAGTAAGCATATCACGAAGATTAAAAACAAGGTTAAGAGAATCCTAATCATTCATTCACGAATTGCCTTTCAATGGCGTTGACTTACAAAGCTGCTTTATCACTAGAGCGAAAATGCCAGTGTTACTCTTTGTGCATTCCGAAGATTGAGAAAGTTACGAAGAGGTCCGATGAGCATATCTAACTTACAGAAAATGATAAAATGATTTGAATCTTCAGCAACTTCAGGAGTGTAACACATGGATCAATAAGTTCCGAGACTAACCCAGAGATGGCGCTCGTAGTAAACCAGTAACCAGGTCTTTCTAGAAACAGGTCTAGGTCTTCTTTCAGGTCCAGGTCTTTTTTTCTTTGCTTGAAACGTGTCAAAATTTTAAGTCGATCGGACCAGAAACAGCCGAGGTATCGAGGTTGGAGTAAAGTCGTTTTGTAGTTTGTTTAAAAAATGGAAAAAACCGAGTTTCGTGTTCTGATAAAACATTGTTTTTTAATGGGTAAAAACACCGTGCAAGCGAAACAATGGATTGAAAAATGTTACCCGGACTCTTGTCCATCAAAAGCAACG
>BMAW01001021.1:608080-652379 GCA_019974015.1 Nephila pilipes | reverse complement strand
CCCCTCTATAAAGAAATGAAACCGTTTAATATACCGGTAAAATAACAATATACCGTTTTAATATACCGGTAATAACATCGGTAAAAAAACGAATTTTTTGAATATGAGATTTCTTTCAAACTTCTCAAACATTGCATTACATAATTTTTTTGTACAAGAAAAAGAAATATAAATCCTAAAAAAAGTTCTATGCAAAGTTTTGCAAAGAACAAATTTAGCCTCTCAAGGTGCGCTCTTTTTTATAATTATTATTAAATTACTCAATTAAATATAAGAATTAAAGTAAACGATGAAATATCGAGAAATGGACAAAAGTAAACATTTCCGATATTAAAATTAAAGGAAACGACAAATTATTAAATTGAATATATTTAAACTAAATATAATTAAAATTAAAGCAAACGATAAATTATGTTATTAAATTGAATATATTTGAAATAAATGTAATTAATATTAAGACAAACGATACATTATTAAGCGACAGATTGAGTAACCGTTTGGCGACTTGGCGAGAAACTTGGAGTAAAAATTAATTTTTTAAATAATTAGTTTAAATCAATTAATTTTCATTAATTATAATTATATTTTCATATTGTCATCCAAAACAGTCGTGTATAGAAAATTTCAGTTCAATTAAGCGTACTAAAATGTGAGAAGAAAACTTTTTAAATTTTGAACCAGACAAGTTACAACGTGAGTTAAAGAAAACCCATTAAAAAGCTGAACGAAATACTGGAAAATACTCTTTTTTATGTTTAATATTTGAGAATATTTAAAGGAGCTTTTTTTTTCACACAGCTTGATAGACTATAATTCAGACAGATTAAATTTTATGTAATCGGAAATAGATATTATATTTGATTCATACACATCACATTCACATTTATTGTAAGGTAAGGATTTAACTACCATCTAAGAATTTAGACAGAATTATTGTCTATTCTTTGTAAGGTAATTGTCATCAACTCCTTAATTGCATACATTATTGCTTAAGTAATTGGAATAATATGTGCGTATTTGGCAACAACACAATATCTGCATTATCTTCTATTTTCTAATTATCAATTAATGCTTGATTAAAATTTGCGAATTTCACCAAATTCTAATGATTTTTTAAGTAATTTGCCGTCAGAAGAAGCATGTTGCCTCAATTAAATTGTTCTTGAGCTCAATGGAGAAATGAGTTTGCAATTAATATAATTTTAACTTATGTGGAACTCCATGTATTTTGAAATATAAGTAGAAATTTACCAGGGAATTCAGCAATTAACCGGACTGATACTAACCGAAAATCGGAATACAATTATTGAAAAGGCTACTTTTCTAATGTTAATATGCGGACGAATCTTTCAAAAATAGAAACTTTGTTTTGCGCCACATTGTAGAACAATAACATACTAATTTCATTTTCAGACCATCTCTGACACTCATATTTTAATTTTTTTTTTCAACTCCATTCTGAGATTGAAAGAGCTGGTATAGAAATAAGACTGGAACAAATTTCTAGTCTGGCAGCGCTTTTTACACAGCCTTCAGAAGAATGAAAAATGATTTCCATGAAGTTCTTATTATGCAAAAGAAAATAAGTCTGACGTGTTGCGAGAACCATTTCGGCGAATAGAACTCGCGTCGGGCTTTTATTTCTTATTTTGGAAGCGCCGCGCATTTTTTAACATAATTTACAATGACAAGGTGGCAACGCCAGATTGCAGGAGCAGGAGCTCTCAACAATTTGCAACTTCAGCAAACGTTCTTTTTTTTTATTCCTTACCCTCACATTTTAAGAGTGAAGATGACGCCGGAACCTTTCAGGTTTCTTTTTTGTCACCGCTATTTTCACATAAGGAAGAGATTTGCAACGAATTAAAGCAGTAAACGGTAAAACTCCAAAGTAAAAGAGAAAAAAAAAACCCCAGTTCTATTTTAAAAGTTGTTCAGGAAATATACATCTCTAGAAAGATTTTCATTCAGTTTTAAGCCAAGATAATTTATTAGTTTTAAAGAGACCGTAAAATATACTGAACAGCAAAATTAAGAGACAATTTTTTATCATTTATTTTTACTAATTCTCTAGATATTTTAAAAGACTTCGGTTTTTCTGCTTTTTGATTTCTACGTAGAGTTACGCCAGGATATCGAATAACCAGTGTTAGGAAATAATTCAATGACTATATATGGCTCGTAATTAATGTCTCAAAATTATTCATATACTTCTTATGCTCTTTAGTTCGTATCCTTTACTTCCTTGGTTTAAGTGCACGTAAGTATTATACGATTTATTAACGTTAGTTTTGTGTTTTTAGCCTTTTAATACCATTTTAAATGGAAATGTTCTTTTTATCCTATTCTACTGGTCATTAGATATTTATTTCAAATAGAAAAATATCCATATATTTTTTTACTACAAATTAATATTGTTTACCAAAAGTATAATACTTTATGAATTTCTGAAATGAATAAAGTTTTAAAGAAATAATCAAAATATTTACAGATCTATGTTGATAAATATATTGATTTAATCGAAGTTGATTAAATATATGATTTAATCTAAGTTGATTCTTGTTCGAAGAATTGTTGATTTTATTCGATTTGAACAAAAGTCACTATATGTAGAATAGGAATTGCATTACGTTGACTCCCACAAAGCTTCGAAGTTGTTGGAACGAACCCTTCGTCCTTTCTATTTCTGCCCTACTTAAAAAATCCACTGTACAGCTAATACGTCTCATAATTTTAAACAATGGTCAGATGTCGAAGTAGACATCTGAGCTCGCGTCCCACTCACCATAACCACGCAAACGAAAAGAATTTGAGTTCCGATAGATTTAACATGTATCTGCTCCACCGCACGACAGTTCTGTAGTAAAATAAGACTTCTAACACGCAGCTCGAATAGTCGACCATGAAATCACTGTCATCAATAGCGGCCCCAGCGTTTTTACCGCCATAGGCAAACCCTCAAAAATACTACCCCCAAGCATTTAAAAAAAACATCTTTAAAAATTTTCAAATTACCTGCTCAAGTTTTTGAGTTTTCATATTTCCATAATCCCTCATTTGTGTGTGTAACCCTCATTTGTATGTGTGAAAAGGAATTTAATTTTAAATAATCAAAATGTTTGCAACAAAAACAGAACACGGAATCTTTTGATTCAGAATATACCAGACAATGTTTAAGACTTATTCTCCACTTTTTGAAAATCCTGTGAGGATGACAGAGCTTCGATTTAGATTTTGATTGCCTAACGGAAAATCATAATTAAATAAAGGAGATTTTTGTGATGTGTTTATTTATTCATTTCTTGAGCTCTAGTTCAAGTGGTTTTGCTACCGTATGTAGTCGTGTATCGCTTTAGGCTAGCCCTGATAATTATGGCAACTTAGATACCACAGCCACTTAGTAGAATTTTGCAGAAGTTTAGAGAGGTTTAAGTGCTGCCCTTGTCTTTGAGCCGCAGTTCAGCATTTTGGACAGTCGTCCTTTATATAGAATCTACTGTAACGTAAATGGAACGAAATTAAATCGAATATGTTGTTCAAACAGAAAAAAAAGTCCATTAAACAATTAGGAAATACACTACTTTAAAAAGTAAAAGATATTCGTGTAAAGGTTTTTATGACTTAGTTGGTCTTGTGTTGAAAAGGACCATTTTTTTAAAAACGGAAAAATAGACCTGTATATTATCAATCCTAACCTGGTTATAATACATGTACCCGTTTATTATGTTGCGTCTTGCAAATTCAATATACACTCCAACCTGTTTTTGTGTGGAGATAGGTACCACAAAATAAAAATATTCTGAAAATTCGGATTAATTGTTTGATTGATATGTGAGCGATATGGAGCAACAAAAGTTTTTATCCTGTTCCGAAACTCTGTCAGTAGCTATAGGGGATAATAGAGTGTGTTCCTTTACATCCCATCAAACCATTCAATCAATCAAAGTAGTTATAAAATATGTATTGTTTGTAATATATTAAAAAAAATTATGCGGTAAATAGAGACCGTAAGAGAAAAAGTTCTTTATGGATGGTGAATTTAATTGGCACTAGACTCAGATATAGCTATACTGCACCAAACAAGGTGCAACTGTGATCTAGATGTTTGAAAAAAAATGGAAAAAAGATACAAATTGGTTAACAAGAAGGGTTGAAAATAGTTCTGAATAGAAGATGTAATTCAAAACCTTACGATGTAGCTAGAAAATTGTTTCCAAAACAAGACAAAAATTCATTTACTCACTAGAACAATTTTAAATGTTTTATTTGCTCACACAATCAATATTACATATGCGAAAATTCCAATATGAACATGAAAAAATTATTCCTTATATTCTCGAACGCAAATTTCCTCGTGAACAATAGATCAAAACTTCGTCACTTGAAGATACTACTTCACGCTTAACAATATAGTCATTATTCCTCTGATTTTATCTTCAGCTTCAATCTTTAATACAAACTGACTTCTAACAGCAGTCCTAAATTTTTGGATCCTTATCAATGCAATTTATCACATTTGTTTACTTCACTTTCCTAATTCTAGTTTAAATGATATAAGTCATGTTTTACCCTGTGGGAGAGATATTCAGTTCAATCAAATTCATTTAGTTTTCAAAGAGTTGAAGAGCAATACGCGCGATAAAGACCACGCTATAATGTTGTAAAATTGGTGATGCCAAATGTATATCTTTTTTTTGTCGACGTGATGATGAAATATCTGGTGAACCATCTGTTGCTTTATTTTAAATGACTTCTTTTAATACTTTTTATTAATACTATGTATTCAGATGGGTTTAATATATATAGAATAAGAATTGTACGAAAAGTAGGCGCATAAAAACAGATTTAACTGTGCAGAATTATCGAAATTAAACTCATCCAACTCAGAGGAACGAAGATGATTATGATGACAACTTAACTCAATGGCACAAGAGCGAGATGCAGTTATGTTGCGCCAAACAAGGTGTAACTTTGTTTCAGACATTTCAAAAAATTTAATAAAGATAAAAATTGATTGACAAGAAGAAAGGTCGTAAATAGAGAAAGATCGCTTGGTAATCCCGTGTTTACCAAAGACAGTAAACCTCATGGAGAAGGAAAAAGATCACTTGGGTGGATCGGGGGAGTGATGCCCGTGAATTTGATTTGTATTTAGTTTGATTGAATGTGTGATGGCGGATGAGAAAATATTTAGCTTGAGGATTGAATATCACTGTTGAAATATGTCATTCAATTATTCACACTCCAAGTATTTTTGTTGTATCTATTCTAAACTGATCTTTGAAATAAACGTTAATATGACGCTTTTGATTCTGGTCGTAAAAACTCACAAAAATTTATGAAACGGCTACACTTATTTCACTTCCTTCCTTTTATATTTATAAAAGGAAGAGATAGTGTATCCGCAGCGTAGCGCAAAAATGGAAAGGAGCAAAGGCATGAAATTTGGTGCAACAAATCTATGGACGCTGATTAAAGGGATGCAGAAGCCTTTCCCCCTCCCCAAATTCGCCTTAGGTTTTTTTAAAAATTTAATGTAAAAGTATCCTGTGAAGGCAGATTTTGTCTTCACTGCGCATATTAAGTCACAAGCTTTTGTCGCTTCTGATTATATTCCTTTTTTTTTTTTTTTTTTTGAAGATCGCAATAATAGTTCATTTGTTTGTTCTTTAAGGTACATTATTTTTATATAAAAAAAAATTTCTAACCCTTGATTGTACATTTACGATTCTGTTTAGAAAAGTTCATATACTAATGATTTCTTACCAACAATTGAAGATCCTACTCTAAACACTTAGAGCTACTTTGACCGCATATCTTCTAACTTGACTAAGGGGTTTGGGTACTTTTCATGATTTTTTTAAAAATACTTAATACTTGAGAGAATTGTATTTTAATAATATTTTTATCATTATAAACTTCAAACTGTGTTCTTATTCATGATAAATTAAAATGTACTGTTAAATAATATTTAATGAGAAATTATTGAATACAGCACGTTTTAAATTTAACAAGAAAAACCTCCCTCATAAGAAAATATCATTTTCAGCGCTTCATTTTTTTTTCTCGAAAATAAAAGTTTTGTAGATAATATCTGAACAGACCGAGAAAATATAATGTCGGTACTCTGAGAGTTATAAGTTGATCCCTAGACTCAAGCTTAGTTCACTTCAGAGAAAATCACAACCAAAGTGTTAAGGAAAATTTTCCACAAAACGCTTCAATTTTTTACAACAGCATCTGTGATTATGACAATCCTTTAATGCAATAAAAAGGGGGAAGGAGGGGAACTATGTTTACTTGTTTCTCAAACCCCAAAAATCAAAGTACCTCGAAATAAAATATCTTACACAACATTTCACACATTGTCTACGCTTTTCCGGGGGCTACGGGAGTTGCGCGAAATCCCATGTCCATTGGGATTGGGTTCAAATCCCTATCCATTTTCGTCCGTTTTGCTTCTATTTTCTCGTTAATTTCCATTTACTTAAAAAAAAAATTCTTTACGATTTTTTTTTCCTCTTGAAATTAAATTTTTCCATTTCATAATTACCTTTCACGTTTCTAAGATTTTTCACGGCTCAAAATATTTTTACTCAACTTTTTAATGACTTTGTCAAACAATATTCTGATTTTAAGCGCACTGACGGTACTACATCATCGAATCATGCCGGCGCTCCATTTTTAATTGATAATTCCCTTCGTGATTTTAAACTTCATCCTTCATGTTCTGTTTCTATTGAGGAGATTTTCGCTTTTCGTAAAGCATTAGAAAATGCCTCCTGTCTGTGACGTTGGGCTATTCACTTTTTTTCTCTGCAATTATGTCGGGGACTATTATCGCGTTGAATTGCATAAAATTACAATTTCTTCCCAACCGAAATGAAACGTGATTAGGTAAGTTAGATGAAAGCAGAAATAAAGTGAAAACGTTTAGATATAATTATATGTAAATGATATGCAAGTAATAAAAAATGAAGGTAGACAGAAGATAAGGACTAACACGGTTAGAGAATTGTTATTCTTATTAATTTCTTCTGTTAGTTTTGTGGATTGAAGACAGTCCCACTAAAAATATTAAGCTATGTTGTTACTGTTGAAAGAATTAAAATAAATTTCCTGTTTAAATCAAAAATTAGGTATGGCATGAAAGCTGAATAATGACGATCAAACACCACAAGTCGACTTAAATGAAAATGTTGTCTTAATGGATTCTATGAGTATATTAGAATCTTATTTGAGCGCGCGAATCATTCTTCACACACATTGATGCATTAAAAAAATTCATAAACTAAAATCGGTCAGCATTCAGATGATTTTTTGTTGGATTCCTGCCCACATAGACGGTAGATAGGACAGCTAAATCCACCACTGGTACAACCTGTGTCACCATATCATACTGCAATACATTAAAATACAGATAAAGCAGAATATAACACAGGAGTCCCGTTCCAAAAAAATTGCCGTGTCATGCGAAAAAAAAAAATTATCACGAAAAGGGGGATTCAGGTCCAATTTTTTTTTTAAAAAAAAACATGTTCTTATACTTTTTCATAATTAAGATAAAAATCTTTACTAAAATTTTCTGAAGAAGTAATGCACATTAATATGAATTAAGCATTGTTTTTTTCCTTCATCACTAAGCACTATTAGCCGAAGTCGTTTTCTTTTCGGCAAGATATCTTCATCCTTTGATAATTTTTCTGCATTATCTTTAGACCCATGTTCTAACCTTTTTCAAAAAAATCTGTAACTTTAGATTCCTTGCTTTCAGTTAAAATATCTTTATAAATTTCCTTATAAAGAGCTAAGCACTTATGTTTGGTTAGTTGATTTTATTAATGTCGTACTAGAAGCAACATGAGAGTTTTTGGACCTCGTAATTTTGAGCCTCCGTCAAGTGACGAGGATGACACTTGAGCTGGCACCCTTTTCTCTCAACTTCCACACCGCACCAACGGGAGGATTTTAGGCCTCGACAGATTCAATGCGTATTAGCCCCGGCTACACGGTTGGTCTTCGGAGGCATCAAAGCTTGAACCCCCGACACGACGAAAACAGCCAACTGCGAGTCCATGACCATGATCAATGGGCTATCGCGGCTACCTAAGAACTTAGGAAACTCATTTTTAAATTTTGTGCTCCTTTCATTTGAAGTGTCTTCATCTAAGAAATATGACTAACTGTTCGGATAAGTCTTTATGCTTTGTAAACTTTTTAACTTCCTCATTTTCACTTATGCTATGATCATAAGTTATAGGCTCCGGATATCACTTTTACCAAACCTGCTGCATCAATTTCTCCTTCCACCTGTAATTCTTGGTAAGTGATTGTGGAGTTTAATGGCGCAAGAGCCAAAGCAGGCTTTGCCACTCGAAACATTTGTTCAAATCAATTGGAATAAATTATTTTAAAAATATGAAACAAACACAAGGTGATACACAAGGCAAAGAGTTAAAACTTCAAATGTAGGGTAAAAGGCCAATGTGTTTTAAAAAAAGCAAATAAGTTATGGTGGGGGGTTTCCCCCATCAAGTCAAACAAATTTAAGACTGATGAATCAAAGAAAACCGGATGATGGTGATGGAATACTGGGCAATCAACTAAAATGGGATAAATAGTGTAAGGGACATGGCAGGAAGGACACTCAGGAGCATCTTCTCCAAACAAAAGATGTTTGTGAGTAAATCGAGTATGTCCAATGCGAAGGCGAGTCAATCTGATATCCGCTCTTCGCCTTGAAAGAACAGGCCATTCTCCAATGATAGGCTTCACTGAGTATAGTTTATTATTGAATTGATGATTCTATGATTCCTGCCATGTCTGGTGAATGGAATTTAAGATGAATCGTCTTATGTCATCCAGTAATTCTTGGATATCTTATGCAGTCATATCGTCAAAATCTTTTCCTCCTAGAGACTTCTTCTTCTGCATCCATTCCATTTTCTGTGCGCTGTCTCGATCAAATTTTCGCTTTCAATTGACTCAGGCCATTTTTTTTTTCCAAAAACCATTTAATGTCGTCGGTTTTATTTCCTTGATGGATGAGTTTATTAGATTGATGCAGTCTAAAATTGTGAAGAGTTCCCACGCCTCTTTGACGTTCATAGATTCATCATCGATTTTGTTCAAAACTCATTGTAATGATCTCCCCTATATAATTGGTTTTATATACAGCAATAATTCCTCGGTCAAACGGGTAAAGTAAAGTAGTTTGTATCTGAAGGTAAAAGGAACTTTGATACTTGATTTATTTAAATCTTGTGGATGACTGAGTACATTATCCAATATATAAATAGAAATTAAAAATCTACATTTTTTCTGTTTTTTAAGTGGTTTTTCACATTCGGTACAAAACAGTGTAAACACTACTTTTTAAACAATTCTGTATTCACCCAAGGTTTTTTTTTTATTTTTGCCCATTATATCGGAAAATTATTCTTATTTGGTTTTTTCATTGCTCGAGGATTGAGAGATTTTTAGCCAACACCGGTTTTATCACGTGATCGTCTGAAGCATTACTGCACTTAAATTAATTTACTCGGTCTTTTGATACCTTGAGACCCAGGAAAACTTCATCTTTAGAAATCACTTTCAAACGACACCTAACACAGGTTAAAAAAATTTCCGAGCAATAGTTGTAAACTCTATCCCTTAATTTCTCGGAAATCCATATTAAATCGAACAAACAAAAAGCTTATCTATACTCTAATTATCTGACCCATAATTTTATGTGCGTGCCCTGTGTGTGTGTCTGGGGCTTCGTAGCAAAAACAAGTATAAATATAATTGAAAAAGCTCAACATTCTATCATCAGACAAATTACCGGTGCAAGCTGGTATATACGACCCCTCTATAAGAGATCCGTTACAAAAATTTCCAAACGATTCTTCAATAATATTGACAACAAATAATAAATGCCTCAATAAAATTGAAAAATATACCCCAATTCATCATACCAAAAAGATCCAAGAAATATCTTACTTGGTCAACACCCACTCCACTTTCCAGTGAGCCAATCAAAATTCAGTCTTTCCCTCAAATGTGATGAACTTCCAATACAACTCATAAGACCCGTCCTTAACTAAAGTGCCTCAAAAAAATCGTTCTCTTTAAAATTTCTCAAGCATTTTTGCAATTTTTTTAAAAGTAAATACCACTATTTTTTCTAATTTCTAGGCAAACGCAGAAACCAGCGAAAGAAAACACAAACTCACAAAGTCCATTCCGATATGAGGTCAGAACACAACTGGGCTAAGTACTCAACTTTGTCCTATTCGTTTTTAGAAATACGTGTCCTCTAGCGCATATTTTTCCACCGAAGAGTAGTCTCATCGGCATCAAGTGGCAGTTGTTACCTAGTGGTCATGGCTTCGGATTCGTGGCCGGCGGTTTTCATTCAGTCGCGGGTTCAATCCTTGGCCGCTAAAGACCCACCGTGTAGCCGGGGCTGATGCACGGTAAATCTGTTCGGGGCCCAAAGACCTCCCGTTGGCGTGGTGTGGATGTTAGGAGAGGGGGTGCCAGTTCAGGTGTCGTCCTTGTCACTTGACTGAGGTTCAAAATGACGAGATCCGTCGCCAATAGCTCTCGTGTTGCTTCTAGTGCGACGTTAATAAAAACTAAACTCAATAGCATTAAAAGCTTGGTGTACTGAATATCTACCCTCTTCAATAATTGTTTTCAATTTCATTGGAAAAAATTTCGGCGGCTTCTTTTTCGGCTGATGGACGTTCATCTTAAATTTTGCAGTGATAAAACCACCCTTTGTTGGCTACAAAATCTGGATTAGTAGCAGTTCCTCCATTTTATTTTAAGTAGTCGTAAATATTCAGGGCTTTGTGTTTAGTAATATTAGTGCTCAGTGGAATCCGTTTTTTTTTTAATAGTCTTCAATGCAGATGGCAAGGTCTTTTTCCATCTGCTCAGTTATTGCTGCCCTAGGACGAAATGTCATGTTTGAGGAGATAGAACAACCTGCAGCAACGGAGTCTTAATTCTCTAGACAGTTTTGCTTATAGTCTATATATTTTCGCTTTATTTAAATATATATATATATATCCAAAGATTTGGTGACATATGATATCTTTCACTTTTTTTGAGCCGATCTAAAATATGTCGAAATAATTTTATCGAAAATTTATTATTTCATCTCCATCGAAATAATTTTATTTCGATCGAGATGAAAAATGTATTTTAATATACTTTTCTTAACTTAGCCAAACATCTAACTTAGAATTACAGATTAATTCCTAGAAATAAGAAAAATAATTATTTATTTAAAAAAAGGTTGAGTAATACTTACCCGAAAATTTGTGATCTACGTAGCTAAAAGATGTCTTAAAGTGTACTTAAGCATTAATTATTCACAAAATTTCTTGAGTTTAGTTTTATTAACGTCGTACTACAGTAAGGTGACCAGATTTTAACATTCGGAAAGCAGGACACCATTGACAGGGAAGGGGGGTCTTGATTGAAAATTTGGTACCTAAAAATACCTACCTTTGGTACCTAAATAAATTACAAACATAAATCATCTGAATAGCTTATTTGTTGACATCACTTTTTTAACTAGCAAGCAGTACGATGTGTATCTTACGAGAGACAAACCTCAAAAATGCGAAGGCGTTACTTCGAGGGCAACCAACAAACTCCTTACACTTCTCTCTAAAATTCCCATCAATTTCTAATTTTTGTACAAGATGTAATTCCTTTGCAATAATGTTCCAAATGATGCTAGATCGCTAGCGGAACATGTCACCAAAAGAATAAAATCTGTGGAAGTGTGCAAAGTGTTCTCTCTTCATTTTATAGCTACGAAATGTTTTCGTCGCTGCCAATGCAGAAAAATGCCACTGTTCATTAAGTCCAAACAACGGTGGTCGTATTTTAGCAACTGATCAAGGCGAACTTTGATAAGCAGTTCCCGATAATCATTTCTCAACAATTATTTTCATCATTAAAGTTTAACATTATAAAATTTACAAAAATAATATAAAGCTCATATCCTGGTGAAATAGCTACATGGAAATCGAAAACCGTATATTCCTTTCCCGTTCTCAAGCCATTCCCTTGCTTTTCGTGCATTCTTTCTAAAAATCGGGACTTTCTTAAAACCCCGCGGGAGAAATTGTTAAAAATCGGGACGTCTGGTCACCTTACACTAGAGCAACTGGTGATGAACCTTTTAATTTTGAACCTCAGTCAACCTGAGCTGGCACCCATTCTCCTAATTTCCACATCACGCCATTGCGAGGCCTCGACAGATTCAACATGCATCAGCCCTGACTACACGGTGGATCTTCAGAAGCATCAAGCTCGACCCCAGGATTCAATTTAAACTGCCGGCATTGACCTAGACTACTAAGCTATCGGGGCCCCGAAAATTCTGCAGGAAAACCAGATAGTACGTACGCGCTCGAATGAAAAATGCCAAATGCCGGTCTTTCGCATTTAAAAGCTTTATCACGTTTATTGAGTTGTTGTACCCTAATTTCAAATTACTCTTAGATAAAGTTCGCTTTTAATAGTTTTTATTATAGCTCATGTTAAACGAAGGTTTTCCCCAATTCTCGATTCGTGTTAAGAGTGAATTTGTGCTATAGAAAATCAGTTAACTGGAGTTACCCGTATATTAAAATCAGCTATTTAAGACCAATGACAGAATCAATGAAATCTAGAAATAGATAATAAACTATGTCATGTGAAACCTATCATTTCTTAGTGGAAATCATAATGTAAAAGATAGAACATTGGTTTTATCCCATTCATATAAATTTATTATACTCTTATTTAATCTTATATTTTGGGGGGCGAATTTTTTTTTTTTTTTTACACGTCTACTTATTGGACACACAAGACTTGAACATAAATACCTCTTACTATGAAAAAATCCTATGTTTAACCATTATGTTTGTCCTCCAACTGCAAGACACATTTTGACTGACTGATCTGCTTTCAACTCTGTTCATTTTGAAGATATTTTAATTATTTCACATTATCTTTGACTTGGTTAGGGTGAATCCCCAACCAAATGTATTTCATTTTTTAAATGACATTGGTTTTATCCCCATTCATATAATTTTATTATACTCTATTTAATCTTCTATTTTGGGGGGTGAATTTTTAAATTGCTGTACCTTGATAATTCTAATATCTCATGTTTGGCACAACGCATCCCAAGAGGATGTATAGACAGAAATTAAAAACAACGAATCAATCAATACTGAAGCGATATTTTGTACACTTTGCAGCCTAGGTCTCGTACAAAACATAATTTTTGCAACATCTGAGAGATTTAAATTATTGTTTTTATGAAGACTAAATTAACTTTAGGTGTGCAAATTAATAGGTCAAGTTTCGTTCCTTTTTTTTAATAGAGCTGAAAACTGTAAATTTAATTTTTTAAAATTATTTTATTCAAAAATGTTCATATACAAATGACACCGTATATGGAATGAGCATTTGGCTCTTTCTTTAAAATAGAATGATACAAAATATTGATTTGAGCATCTTATACAAATCTTCAACTGCACAAACAATGGACTAACTTTCATTTCTCCATCTGTGCTCCTGGTAAAGATTTCCACTCCGTTATGCAAAGCTCTGTGACATTACATCACGGTCTATGTTAGAGACTATTTACCACTCTTCATGAATTCTTTTGGTGATCGTTATATTTATTCATTTGTTTGTTCATCATTATAAAAATTAACAATAAAATATTTTCATAAAATTTTTGTCGAGTTTAATTTTAAATATTCACCTGTGCAAAGAATGGGTACTCCAGGTAGTTACATAAAAGGATATGAGAGAGAGAGAGGACTAAAAGACCTCAAAATATTGATTTTCAATCTCTCTTTTGATACCTCTAAAACTGGAAGTTTACATTGAAAGTCTGTGGCACACTTCATCTTTGTAACAAGGGTTGAGAGAGGGATAACAAGAGCTGTAACTTTATCAAGAGATCTTAAAAATTCTGTGCTAAAATAAAAGTTATTTCTTTCATTATTGCTTACATAAAACAGACAGCTTAATTTAGTTGGATTTATTAACGTCACACTAGAATCAACAAGAGGGCTATTGGCTATAGACCTCGTCATTTTGAACCTAATGTCAAGCCATGAGGAAGATACCCGAGATGGCCCGCCCATCTCCCAACTTCCACAACAGGCCCCCGATAGATTTAATGTGTATCAGCCTCAGCTACACTGCAGGTCTTTAGTGGCATCAAGGCTCAAACCTACGATTCGACGAAAACCACTGGCCGCAACTACGACTACTAAGTAACCGTGGCCAACAAATAGCTTGAAATTAAATGACTATGAACTCTGTTGATGGACTAATTATCAAAACGTTTTGTCATTACACGTTAACAGAAATTAGTTTCATTGGAGTGAGTGATGGAGTTTAATGTCACAAGAGCCAGATGTGGATAAGCTGTAACCACAAGCTCCACAAGACCTTAATAGAATTATGACTCAGGTTCATAATTTGTTGCTCACAAAGCTATTACGCTTACATAGTTCCACTGCCCTTCACAAATTGTAGAACAAATTTAAAACTGTTTTTATGCAAATAAACATTGGTACAAATTAAAACTGAAATCATAAATATAACATCTAATCTAGACACTTAAAAAAAAATGGGAAAAGAATAAGTGGTTGACAAGAAGTGTTGAAAACAGAAAGAGATCAATAGAATATCCTGGACATATGTCAACCATGTTTAACCCCTTACCTGCCGAGGAAAACTTACGAGATACGCTCCCCAGTGCCACCGTTTTTCATACAGGCGCGCGTAGTTATGCGGTGTATTGGAGGAAAAAAAGAGGTGCGTTTTGCAACATAAAACCTTTTTCTTTCACAGAAAAAAGAAAATGAAAAAGTACAAAATTTAAAGTATAAAATAACAGTGTAATCAAATAGATGTTATAAGTTATCTCCTGTGTGATATTTCCTAAAACAAGGTTGAACACATAAACCAACATCACATTCATTGCATTGATAGCGAGTTTCACGACGAACTTTTGCTTTTGAACAAACAATACATTTTCTCGATGCATTTTTCTTTGATGACGTTGATGGTACTAAGTCCGGAAAGTGTCTACCAGTAAGTCGTAGAGGACAATCGCTTTGTAACTTCTGTCATTTAGCAGATCGTGGTGTGGTAACATGGAATTTTTCTAATATTCGTTCCACCAAATTCATTCGGAAATCGTAATTGTCAATGTTTGGAAGCTTCTTTTTCCGTAAGATGAAGGCATTCCAAATAGCCATATCCAACAGGTGGCGAAATATTGTTATATAATACCTCTTCTGTCTTCTTCTCTTCTGTAAATTTTTTGTATCCAGTTGTACCCAACGTCGGGCGTCTTTCAGAGAATAGTCGCAATCAGAATCCTCTTCATCTGACGTAATATCATATTCAAACGTTTCTGATCCTGAAGATGATGGAAAATAATCATCTAAATCACTCTCATCACTGTCAGACATTTTCGTAAAAAGATCTTCTATTTCGTACAATAAACGAAAACGGAAGCAAAAGAAGAAGAAAAAAAACATGACCTACTCAAACAGAAACAGAAGCAAAACTGCACAGCTATAACTTTCCCGTTTCAGAAAAATCCCCTTTACCAATACCCTACCCCTCTTCTATGAAATAAGAACATCCGTTTCAAACCTTGTCAAGGTCATTTTATGGCATTCCAAGGTCGTGGGAGTAGTTTTCTTTATAGTAGCGCAATGCAAAGGATCGTACTTCGGAAAGGCATATATATACGCCGGCGGCAGTGAACGCATCGGTTGAGTGAGGCGTATATATACGCCGGCGGCAGTTAAGGGGTTAACAAAGACAGCAGTTTTAGTTTAGTTTTTTATTAACTTCACACTAGAAGCATCACAAGGGCTATTGGCAACAGACCTCGTAATTTTGAGCCCTGGTCAAGTGACGAGGATGACACCCGAGCCAGCACCCCCTCTACTAACTTCCACACCATGCCACTGGAAGGCCCCGATAGATTTAATGTGCATCAGCCCCAACTACAGAGCGGGTCTAAGGATCGAACCCGTAACTGAACGAAAACTGCCAGCCACAAATCTGAAACCATGACCACTAGGCTACTGTGGTCAAACAACAAAGACAGTAAACTCTATAGGGGAAAAACATCCCAAAGGTACCTTAGGGTCCTATACTTAACTAAAAAACATAAGCCCCTGAAAAAGAGCAGATTTGCTAGATTCTATCATTTTCTAAATGCATATAAAAATAAAATTATGAAACTCCATAAGCATGTTTCAAACATTTACTGAAGACATAAAAAAATCAAAATTATTTTACATCAAAACAATTCATTGAAGTGTAATCCAAACAAAAAGTACTTTTCAATGAAAATTAACAATGTACAAATTTATTAATGTAAATTATAAATACTGTCATAAAATTTGCTATCTATAAGCACATCTAAAATTTTTGCAGAAGATGACAGCTAATTTACATCAACTTTCACAGAATAATATATTTATAAATTGTCTTTCCTTCCTCTAATTACTTTTAAATTATTCGCCCAGATTCATACAGATATTAAAGCATAAAAATGATGATGTAAAATAGATGTCTTATAAAAAATGTAGTTATGCATGCAAAATGTAGGTAAGTGAAATATCAAACAAAAACTAGTCCAAAAGTATGAAAAAGCTTTATATTTGTAAAGCTAAAATTACAACAAGCTTTAATTACATTATATTTGAATAATAATACATCAATATTTGGTGACAAAATCATCGTCCAAAGAAGGCAATACAGTCAGTTTTCGTTGGAACCTAGAAAATAAAATTAAGATACAAAGGTATATTTAAGTATAATTTCCTGTACAAATCATGGCAATTAAAATTTTAAAACATTTTAAGTTTGAAAAGGGGGGAGGGGAAACCAATGAAACCCTTATAGTTTTGCTGCCTTTATTATCAGAACAAACATTTTTTCATACATCTCATAAAAAAGCTTGAAAATAATAAATCTTAACAGTACCTCAAAACCATATTTATACAGTTTAGTTTTGAACTTTCAATCATTTAAAAAAAAAAAAAATGATCAAAATACTATTATGTTTTCAAAAAATTAAGAAGAACAAAGCAAACACAGTTCTATGCAATATTTTAAATTTCACAACAAATTATCTAACTTCAGATCTGTATTTTAGAAACACTTCATTTAATGGCATTTTCCTTAAGATTAATCTACATGCATATTTAAATATTGAAATTTAGTTGTAACTGCAGCAAAAAGTTATAATTAAAGAAAATAACGATTATTCAACATAAAAGGTTCCATATTTAACATTGAAAATGTATATGCATAAAGAGCGAATCACTTTTTCTAGCAAAAGGTATAAATAATGAACAACATAATGTGTAGATTGTTTTTGCTGATATATTGATCGAATGTTTATTAATGTCACACTTAGAAGCAACATGAAGGCTATCAGCTACAAACTTTGTAATTTTGATCACTATAAAGTGATGAGAACAACACTTGTTAGCTCACACCACCTCTCCATGCTTCAACACCATGTTATTGAGAGGACCTGGAGCTTAGAGAGATTTAACATGCATCAGCCCTGCAACACAATGATCTCTAGTGGAATCAGAACTCGAACCCATAACTCAATGCTGTACACAAGCTTGCAATCATGACTATTCAGCTACAGTCACTTGTTTTTGTTCAATTAATATCTACACTACAACCTGCCTTTGAACTATAATCAAATGATATATTAAGGATGATTACCCAAGATTATATATCTGTTCCTCAACTTCCATGCCATGACTTGGAGGCATAGTTAAATTTAAATGAAGTCATAATTTAACAAGCAAGTCTTTAAAGAAATTGCATCTCAAATTCACAATTTATTAGTCATTACATTAAATATGTTTACCGACTTCCACTATCCTTCACAATTTGTAGAACCAATTCAAAACTGTTTTCATGTGCTTGTTAATGTATAAATTGGTGCAGACTAAAACTGAAATCGCAAACATAGCATCTTATTTCAATATTACTACTGTAATGCAGCTTCGTAGATGATTATTTGTCTGCTATCCCTTTTTTGTTTCCCAGTACCCCATGCAAAAAGATGTAATAAAAAGGTTTTTTCCTTCAAAGCAGGCAAAATAGGCCACACCTATAGTCAGCTGCAATGGTGCTTTCATTTCATTAAACATGAGGCCCAGCTACGCATATGTGTAAAGAATGGTCTGCTATTATGAAGAAGAAATGCCAGGAATTTGTGTACTATGCGTCGAAATGGTGTGTCGATTTAAGGGCTATCCATATGACTTTTGACATGTGGTACCAGAATGGGCATGAGTAAGACTGGGCCTTGTCCTGAAAGAATGAATGGTGTTTAAGAGAGTATGAGGCTGCCTTGTGCAAGTCCATGTTCATTTCAATCAGGGATTTGCAGAAGCATGAAACAGACATGCCCCGAAAGTTTTAAGAAAACTAATAAGAAGGTGAAAAGAAAAAAAAAAAAGAAGGAAGGAGAATGGAGCGGAAAAGAGCTCAGATATTACGAGATGAGATGAAAAGAGCCTACCTGACGACGAGACTACAAAGTATTTGATAGCTTAAAAGGCATAAACACCTTAACTTGCGATTAAAATTGTAAATTAATAAAAATAGTTTTACTAAAGCTGTGTGATCCATTTCACTACCTAGAAATTTTATTAAACCAGGGGTTACTAAATTACAATAGCATCTTATCTCAATATTACTACTTAGGACATTAGAAAAAAAGGGACCTGATAACTTTTAAGAATTTTTTTTGAAAATGATAATCACAAAAAAGGTAAATAATGAATCAAGAACACCTAGTTTTTTCACAAATATGATTAATTTAAAAATTCAATCAATTTGTTGAATTAACTTTTCATGAGAAATGCACATCAGATTCTTTGGTAACATACATTTTAATTTTGAGATACAGTCAAGAGATAAGGGCAACATCCAAAATGAACATTATCTTTACTAATTTTTAAATGAATAGATCCAATTTTAATTGACATGCAATTATTCCATATTCAACAGGATGAACAGAATGAGCTTCCAACATGAATTTCAGCAGTTGTTTATTTGTTGCTCAACTGTGCTACCAAGTCCCCCCCCCTTTTTTTGTTTTGTTTTAACCTCAACAAATCAATAGAATACTCACTTTTTGAAGCCTTCAATTAGATCATTAACTTTACTTGGATGGCAGCAAATGGCACACTTTGAAACAGATCCATCAAAAAGGGGTTTCAAATATTTCTGGCCAACACGTTCCATATCACTGGTGGTAACCTGAGATATTTTTTCAAGCAGCTCTTGCGTGTATCTCATGTCCGTGTTGGAGAAATAAGCTTTTAAAGATTCCTCTGTCACATTAGCAACTGTTTTGATTTTTTCAATAATATCAAATACCAGACTACTTGAGCCTGATTCAAGAAATTCTTTTTCCCATTTGGATGTTCCATTCAAATGCGATTCCTGCAATGAAATAGATTTTAATACACAACTATTTTTCTAAGATGCAAATTTTAATATTTCATTGAAGAGATAATTTATTTAAATCATAAATAATTTTTAAAATGTGCACATATAGATATATTTACAGGATTTTATAAGTCAAATAGCTATTTAACCTTTTGCGGGGAAGTGGTTGCAAGGTAAGGGGGTTCATTATAAATGTCTAAAAACTAATTTCTACTATATTGAAGGGACTGAAAGCTTTTAATTCTACTATGCTGCCATCTGTTAATGCTATTTAAAAATAAACAGACGTTTGAGGTAAATTTATAAATAGGTGGTCCTGCTTTATGACACCCCCCCCACACACACACAAAAGGTTAAAACCTGCAATTGAACTACATCATTTATAGAAATTGAACTAAGATGATTAATGTGTTTTAAAGGAGGGTAGGAAGTACTGATCATTTTATATTTAAAATATTAAGGGAATGATATCTATTCATATGCTATACATTTTCATTTGTTTAAATATACTGGTTTTAATTCAACTATTATCAAATAATATTTGAAACTTCACAAAAATAATCCAAAATTTATGTATTTATAACATGTAGTAAGAGTAGGTCATTACAGGTTTGAAGGAAAAATCCTTCATAATTTATTTAAACAATGTATCTAAGTTATCAACCCTTTTCATTTCCACCTGTTATTTTACTAATGAGATTTTCTAATTTTTATTATATTTCATTAGTTCTATAAAATAAAAAAAAAACAAACTAAGGTTTCAAATAATATAATAATAAAGTAAGAAATAAGATTTAGTAACATAAACAGGAGTAGTTTTAATATAAACAACAAAATGTTCATCTTACAACTATTTTCTGACCCTCTGTATAAGCTGAAAGAAGATGAGTAGAATTTGCCACAGTGAAATAAATTAAGCCAGTATCAGGATCTAAATATATATTATAGTGATATGCCAATCCAAGTCCTCGGATCTGACGCCACATTGGACCCTTAAAATTAAATATATATATATTATTTTCACAAACTTAATTCAAATTTTAGAATGCATATATACATATTAAACACCAAATCCAACATTTCTAAACAATTAAATAATTATTATCCTTATAACATACCTCCTTGATGAATTTTTGGTACCAAAAACTAAAATTCGTAATAGCATAATCTAACTTAATTGGTTCTATTTTATTGAATGTTTCCCTTAATGCATGTGCAATAACAAGAGAACATATATTGAAACATGTGCATTATAAACTGTACCCTTTCAGCATTTGTGAAGATAACGGAGGCTTTAATGAAAATTTCTAATGATCTTTCGGCTGTTTAATTTTTAAAAAATACACAAGATTTTTTTTTGCCCATATAAAGGAGCACTAATAAAAAAAAAATAATCTGATTTAGTTCATAATATATTGATGATATAAATTTTTATATTTCTTAAAAAGGAAATAAAAATACACTAATGGCCATATATGAATTTAAATCTGATTACATCAGTAAGACACACATTTCCAAATAGTGTTGACATAGCTATAATTCCACTTAAATCAAAAAATCAACAATTTTAACAAGGAGGAAAAAAACTTCCATTTTAATTTACCTCCAGCTGGGTAAGATACTGAATTAGAACCAAGAGTGGAGCATAATCAGGATCAGTATATGAAGTGACACAAGGAAAACACTGCAGAAGATACGAAGTCTCCACAGATCCAATCCCAATAATTAATCCTAGAGGACCGTCTTCAGTTTCAGATTTCAATAATTCAAAACATTTTTTAATTGGAGAGCTAGAAAATATATTCGGAGAACAATTATGGATAACATTAAGAAATATTAATACTTTGTTTAACATGAAATTTAAAAGAGATGAGAACACTACATTGAACAGGAGTATTAACAGACGCACAATATTGTTAACCAAAATATAATAGTCTACAAATCTTAGACTAGACTAGAAATAAGAAAGTAATTTAATGGATTCAGTCCTGTTTATAGTTATTATTACTGATTTGACTTAATCAATGTCATATTATGGCCTTACATAGGTTTGTTGATGAAAATCTTAAACAAAGGAGCAAAGATATTACCTACAGAACTTATTTAAATATTGATAAATCACTTTCAGAAAGAATTGACAGAAGATCAATGAAATGCATTTCACAGTATTATTTCAAATGTGTGAATTGCTTAAATCTTTACAATGCTGTACATGAGTATTGTTAGGATTAAATGGGCATTTATTTTGAAAGCGATTCAAGTGCATTTTTTGTTAATTTGAGAAAAGAAAAGGTTAGCATATTAGTGAATTTTGAAAATAAAAAATAAATTATGTCATGTCTAAAAATATTTCTACTAATTTATGAATATGCAATTTTTATTACATAAATTTTTTGGGGGCAAACTCTACTAGAATAAAATATATTTATGGATTGCAAATGTGAACTTGCACCATTTTCGCAATTTGTCAACTATAAAACTCGTTTGTTTTTTAATTATGAAAAATTAAACCATTTAAAATGTATTCTATATTAAGCCAAATTTGTTTATAAATAATAGGAAATAAAATAAGAATTGTATTTTTTTTTTATTTTGAATGTTAATTATATTAATATATTAACTTAATATACACTTTTATTTATTTATACTCTTTATGTGGCAACGTTTTGAAATATTCATGATGCACAAGGGGCATATAAAGTAATAACTGCTCTATATCCTTATATTTTTCATAAATAATAGGTATGGCAACATTATACAAAGGTGTCAGTGCAATTTATTCAAATTTTGGATGTCTTCCCCAACATATAGATGATTAATCTGTCTGAAATTACAAGTCCTTCCATCAATGTTATAAATAAAATAGCATACAGTACACTTTTGCAAAACCTCATCTAACATACTTTCAATCAGTTTACTTTTTTTCCCATTTTCGAATTGCATTTTGGAGATTTTTCTTGAAACAAAAATCTCTCATTTCATTAAGCATAAAATAATTTTTTTCTACATTGTTTTATAACATCATTAAAATACTAAGGTGTTGCATAAGATTTCTTTTTCTTAAAGCCATTTCTATATTACCAAAATCTGCATTGTTTAGAAGATACAAATGCCTAGAGAATAAAAATTTATTATCAATTGCTTTGAAGTTATTTTCCAAAGACTGGACAACTCTCAACCACATGGATTCCATCAGCACATATCAACTTTAACCAGAACACATATCCTTACATGCAAAGACACAACTTTGAGTCATAACATTTTGTACATGTCTCACAGCAAGAAGATATTTTCTGTGATCCCCTGGAACCAGTAGTTTTTTTTTTTTTTTTTTTTTTTTTTTGTCAATACATGCACAATGTTAGCTTTATTGTTGTGGAAATTATCAAATCCTTGTTCAAAAGATACATATTTCACTTATTATATGCATATATACATTATACAGTAAAATAGTAATATATAATAATAATTTCTACATCTATAGCAATTGGACTTGCACCACTTTCATTCATAGTCAACTGCTATGCAATTTTTTTTACTGATGAATTTTAAATTGAACAAAGCATTACCATTTTTCAAAATATTAAATAATAAAAAGTTTACACTGAATGAATCCTAAATTGTCATTTTTAATAAAAAATTGTCATTTTTAATGAAATGTGTCATTAATAAGATATGTCATTTTTAATAAAAAAAAAAAAATGTACTTGCACCACTTTTAAAATAAAGGGTCCAAACGATGGATCAGAACAGTATAGTTAAGAAGAAAAAAAAGTACCCTTATTAATACAGAATTAATCAATGTAGAAATTTATTATTTTTGTAATTAACTATTCAGTTTTCATTTTACAAATTTTTCAACAAGTAAATTTTAAAAAAGTTCTCAACTCATATGCAATTATGTTTTATAAATGAACAGGTTTATTAAACAATGACAATATAAAAGCAAAGAAGGTATTTTTTACCATAAATTGAAATATTAAAGGAATTAGGTGTTGTGAGCAAAATAATATTAAATACCTGATAATGATGATTTTAACATATTTAAATTAGACAGTAGTACAATAGATTGAATTATTTAACATGTAGTAAAAAGATTTACATATGTGTAACATTGACAATGTGTAACTAATATGCAAAGGTATTTAAAATTTACTTCATATAAGAAACTATACATACTTCGTAACAGCAGGCTGAATGATAGGAGGCAAAAAGTTTTGTATCCAAGGTAACTCTGGTTGCAATTTTTGTTTAAGATTGTCTAAATTAGCAGCAAGATGAATTGTCATTGTTTCAGGCCTCGTTACATTTTCCTTGATAGCATTTAATTTTTCAACAACCTGAAAAACAAAATTTTATTTACTGTTTTAAAACTTTTGAAGGTAGAATTTTAAAAAAGTGCAAGTGAAATTTGATTTTTGTACATTTTCCTATATTTGTTGATGTGATAACACTTGTTAAATAATTTCTTTTGAGACGAAATCTATTATTTGAGGTTACAACCTAATTTTATTAAGTATATTTCATAGTGTTATAACATTTAATTCAAACAGAACTTCTTTAAAGCAATAACAATAGTTTAATACAGACAGGCAATTCTAAATATAACTTTAAAGTGTCAAATTTGCATTTTCTTCATATTAGCAAAAAAAAAAAAAAAATAGAGAAATTTATTCAGAAATTATCTAACCATGAATTATCCCCCCCCCCCCCCCAGTTTATCTTAGTAAAAGACTATTGAAATGTATGCTAAGAAATTTTTCAAATTAAATTACTTTTACATAACCTTTTTAAGCTATTTGAACCAAACATATCAATAAAATTCCATATTTTTATTATTTAATTAAAATTATAGAAAAATGTGATTTGATCAATTTTGACAGCAATTAATCTTTTAACAATATTATTTTCAACCAATTTATACAAGTCATCTTCAAATATAAACTATATACAAGGCATCTTCAACTATAAAACATCAATTTTCCATTCCTTAAAACTCTTACCTCATTAGGATTTGATTCAAGGGTCTTGAGTAATTTAGACAAAAACTGGGATTGCCTTAGCATATTTGCAGTCCAATGATTACTCTCAGGTACAAACAATAAATTTTTAATTATTGTTTTTAATACAGAGTTTCCTTTTCGTTTCAATGTTGCTAAATCAGCATACATTTTATTTATTGAAGACTTTATTCTTGCTGGTTCAAAAACTATCTGATATAATATTTCACGTATCCAATCAACAGATTTAGTATACTTTTCTTCTTCTACCTAAATTAAAAGTAATTAATTAATAAAAAATTACAGGTAAGAAAAAAATGAAGACAAATTCTATTACATTTTCAAAATGCTCCAACAATATTAAAAGAAAACGAGAAAAAAATCTTGTAAGAGACAACAATTTAAAGAATTATAAATGCTTGTAAATATGCTTGTGAAATCATCCCCCAGATGTAAACACATCCTGATGTGGAGAACAATAGGATTGATTCATTAGATCATATCACTTCCTTAAACCATTATAAGAGGCGTTTGGGTCATGGCATCACTTAAGATGACATTTAGCAATTACATCAATCAGATGTGGAATTCTCTACTCCATCATAGATTTGTTTGTGCAGTTCCTTTCTAACACAAATCCCTGATATGAGAATCTGCAAATACTAGTTAAGTTCTACAGTCATTTTGGCAGCAGTTGTTTACTTTTGAGATGTCGCAATGTAGTACAACATTCAGCTTTTACTTTCATCCTCAAATCGTATTTTGCATAAGTTGTTTTCGGTCATATGCAGGATGTGATTAAAATTTTTCATACTGTGGTCTGAGGAACACCCCCACATTAGAGAATGTGGTTACAGATGCACAAACTAGTCGTGCTCCAAAAATTTGCCCTTACTGTCTGGTCACACATTCTATACCATACAAAAAAAAATTTCACTGCATCATCACAGGAAGCAAATAATAAAAATATACTGTATTTGCACTTAAAAATTCTTGTAATTACACGTCATTAATATGAAATTCATTCACAAATACCACACATATTGATAACTGTTTCCATTATTTTGATAACTTCCTGAGAATCTTTTTATAAGGTGCATGTTAGAGATTCAATATGAGGGATTTGGACCCTCTCCCCCAATAATTATTAACACATTCAAAACTTGAACCTTTCCATAAATTTCCATCAGTAGTTAGAAATGTTAAAAAAAAAAAAAAAAAAAGAAGAAGAAGAAGAAAGCTTTGTTCACTATGCTTGCAATCATAATAAACATATAATTAAATATTTATTGACTATAGACATCCAAACCACTACATGGTGTTACTCTTCAAATTATATATATAAATGTGTGTGTGTATAATGTGGGATAAAAACATTGGTCACATATAAAATATCATAAAAGTAAGATTTTTGATTAAATATTTTTTATCATAATTCAAACTTTGCAACTAAAACCATGAGAATATCCACTTTCCAAATACTTAGTTACTTTGATATTCAAACATTAAAAGTAGTAAAATTCCCATACTTACATTCAGTAATTGCAATCATTATCCACTTTTTCTTACTAAGCCATCCAAATTATTTTTAAGTGCTCATTTTTTAAGTACAGGCATAAACAAAATTTCAACATCTGTCTCCAAGGTAATATATTATAACGAACCTGCAATGATGCTTCTCTGCAACATTACTTTTATGAAGGAAAAGAGACATTTCATTTTGTTGAATATCAAGGAAAACTTGAGCAATGAACCCAGCCTCCCTCCAACCTTACGATCATTTTGGCAACTTGGTGACAAAATAAAGGTTCTCAACAATGCTGGATTATTCCCGAAATACTGATTTGGATGAAAGTTACAGACTTCTCTTAAAATTCCTCAGTAATGCCACACCTGTACAGAACAATTATAAATACGGAGAGGTGTTATGACCGAGTGAATCAGTTGGGAATTGGCTGAGCAGATCTGCCAAAGAATTTGTCAGTCACAAAGCCGAACAAGTCAGCTGAGAAATTGCTCGAATTTGCCGGGAAATGGCCTGTATTTGGTGAAGCCAGGCAAAGTATTACTTTGGAGATATGTCTGTTGAGCAAATTAGTAAGCTGATGAGGTGAACATTATTAAAAGTGCCAAGACAGTTATCAAAGTACTGCTTTATACCTGTGTTGCTTATCTGTGCAAGTACTGTTTTTGTTACAGTTGTATTGTTAACTTGTTCAAGTGTTGTTAATCCGTCCAAGTTTTGCAACCTGTTTCACTGTCTTGAAAATTTGTTACTAAAGTGTCTTTTTGCCAATACTCTCTGTTTTAGGCTGTTTTCTTTCATTCACTCATTAAATCGAATTTTCAATAGCAGTATTCCCACTGTTCATAATATTCTACACAATACAATAGATAGTTAACAAGAAATGCAATAAATTATTAAAAAATCCAGAATTTTACATTGAGAGAAAATTAAGGGGGGGGGAGCAGAACAAATTTTCCTATTAACCTTAAAAAAGAAAGTGAGAAAAATATATCTGAAACTCGTTTATGATCAACATTAATTTTTATTGTTACATTAATATTCTACATGCTACTTATACAGGAAATATAATTCTTATCATAAAAAACATTCTTGCCTTATAATACTCAGATAATTACCATGAGTTCAAGTGAAATCACTTGTGCATATTTCCCACAAAAGAAACGACTATAATTTAGTCCTAAATTAGCAGTTATAGCAATAGTGTCTTCAGCTAACTGTTTCACAATATCTTGGTATGGTACAATCACTGCAAAGAAATAAATTATACTTTTTTAATACAGTGAAAGATAATCAATAAAAAAGGGCAAATATTCTGTAAAATTAAGAATAAATTTTTAAAATATAACATAAGCATATGATTACAGTCAACAGGAGAATTAAAGGCTCATTGATTCTCAGTAAATATATGTGGCGGTTACAGGAGTTGATTATCTTTAAATGATTCGTCAAAGTTAGATGAACACACATTTAATAATCACATACGAACATATTTACTGGATACATGCAGAAGGACACAAAGATGTTGGTGAATAAGACATTAACATAAACATACGGTACTGCTTTAGTTGGTTGCCTTTGTGCAGTAATAGGATAAATGTTCAAAATTAACTATTGTCCAAACCACCTCCTCACAGTTGTGGGTTAAAAGTTCTTTCCTGCCTCCGCATGGTCAAACAGTTTTCCTTTTCTAGTTGCTGTTCTTGATGCACTCGTTTTGTGAAAAAGATAAGGGTTGCATCTGACCGCAGGGCCATTAGATGTTAGTGCTCACCAATCTTACACATATATTGAAGCAGAATTTTGTTTTACAGTAAAAAAAAAAATAAATAAACTGGGACATTCTTAGTAATTTTTATATAAATCTTCCCAGTTAGATAAAATTGATAATAACTCAATTTTGATGTCAATTATTTAATTAATCAAACCCAGTTAATATCGTACATTGATTTAGAAAAAGCTCACTACAGGATGGTCCATTTAACCATTTCTTATAATACAAATTTCATTCCAGTCCAATCAATACTTCCAGATATAAGAGAAACTGCTAAAGAGTCATATATTACAAATGATTAAACAGCAAAATATTTTGTTTTTTATATATTTAACATTGTTTATAACTGTAAATCAATAATTAAAAATTATAAACTTGTATGTGGCTCCTTAATGCGTCATGATTTGGGATCATCAATTTCAATTTTGAATACTTCTAGAAATGTTGAAGACCACTGCACATAATTTTGGTATGCTACAATTCAATTTTTTCCCCACATTTGTTTTTAATTCCTTATATTTTTAATAATATTTCATTTATTTTGTATTTTTAGAATTAGAAAATCATCTATCAGTTGGTGTTAAAAAATTTTAAGAGTTATATAAGAATTTTAAACTATCAAATGCTCAAGACATTCTTTTAACACATTGGTAAACTCCTTTTTTAAATCTCTGTAAGTCAGATACATTTTAGCAAAATTTTAAATTTTTACTTATTTTACAATAAGAAATTTGTTAAAAGTACTAAGAAAATAACATCCATAATAAGAACACTTTTTGAAAGTTCATTCATTTACATCATAATATAGTTCCATCACACTACTTTTGTCCAGCTGGAATGAGAATTACAAAAGTAAATAATTTTCCATTTTTTAAATAACTATACAGCAAAATTTTCTTTCCTTTTTTTTAAAGAATATGACAAAGAAATGTTAAAATATATTATTTAATTTTAGTTTAATTTTTTTTATATACATTTCAAAAATTCTTATTGGAAAAAGATTTTCTTTCACCTTGGCCTTTGCTTTTATGATTAAAATATAGAAGCAATGATAAACCCTTAATATGATCTTAAGCAAATTTATTAAAAAAATATTTAAAGCATTTTTTCAGAGTAGTAACTCAAGAAATATTTCTTTTGTGACAATTTGCAATTGGTTTAATACATAAAATATTTAAAAAAAAAAAGAAATTAACTGCAAGTTTCACATGGGGAAAAATTACAAGCAAATTGATTAATATTAAAAAACCATGGTATCAACAATCTTGGTGTGAACATTCTTGTTGTTCCAATTATTGAAAAATAAAATGATGAAACCTTGTTGTATTATCAGTCTGGTGCCCAAATTTCTCAAAACTTTAAAGCTAAGTGTTAATATAATATAAAGAGCTATGGTAACTTAAGTAAACAAATCATCAATTAGGACTCTTGTGATATTTAAGCATGATATGCAATTTTGTATATTTCTGCCAATAAAGCTTATTGCACATAATATATGCATGAAAATAGAGATTTTTTTTTTATAGTGGATGTTCTAAATACTCAAGAAAAAACAATTTACTTGCAAAAATCAATTTAAAATATTTAGTTCTTTTTCCCCATGTAAAAGTACAATTTAATAAACTGATCTACATTGTCTCTTAATACTTAAAAATCACATGTTCATGCATTTTTGTTTAATTCAAAAAAGAGCTGACCTCCATCCCTCATGATAGAACTTTCATCAAGCAAATCCACAAATAAAGGCAAGTACATTCGCAACTCTTGTGACAGGTGACTGCTATCCATTAAAACATAAATCTAGAATTACAATAAACAAGTTGAAAGAACAAAAATTGTAAAAAGTAAAAATAGAAAAGAGTTAATCAAAATATCAAAACCAATGTCATTTCCCATCTTTTACAATTTTTTAAAACATTAGGGGTGGAGGGAAATATTTAATAACTTAACAATTTATTAATTAAAAATTTAGCTTAAAATATATCATAAATTCAAATTACCCTTACTTTTCATTTCAATTTCATATATGACATATATGAAATAAATGTAAAGCTAAAGCAATTGAAAAAAAAAAAAAAATTTATTCATTAAAACCCCCTTTTCAAAATTCAGAATTATAAAAAGATAATTCCCCCAATAAAAAAGACATTATTTCTCTAGAAACATAGTCTAGAGACATTATTTCCAACTTATGTTTCTCTAATTTAAACATTCTTTATAAAATATAACTACCATAAAATAATTATCAAGAAATTATTCAGTTTAAAAAACAATAACACAAAAAAATTCAATTTAAAAATATATTGTTACAACCATGTCCTAAAATTCCATGTGCTCTTCACAGGAAATCTAAAAATTAAACAGATGCATCAGAAGAGAGCATTTAAAAAGTATGAATGAAAACAAACAACAATAGTTTAAATGCCAGAATAAAATAATTATAATATATATATTACTTTTAAATAAAACTACTCAATACAGAAATGAGCCAATCATATCGATTTATATAAGTAATTTATCATACAGCTTTAGAAAACATATAAATCATTCAAAATGTATTCATTCACAATTTTCTAAGAGTTTGTTTCTTCTTCAGAAAAAAAAAAATTACATAATTTTTTATTACAAAGATACATAGAATAAAAATAAACAACTATGGTTAAACCATTCAATACATTATTGGAAGGAGGCTTTCTCACATCATATATTTAATTATAGCATCAGATTTCTGATATTTTAAGCTGTTAAATGAACATTCTTAATACAGTACGTATCTGCAATAACCATGATATGCCTACAATCCAAGCAAATCCTTCCCATAAAAAATCTTCTGTTTATGGTACAAAAGGATTTTAACCAATTATTACATATCTAAATATTAGCTGGTTCTTTTGATGTAAAAAAAAGGGGGGGAGCAGGATTACTTAAATCAAACGATGTGTTAAATCAAGATTGATTTATATAACTGCAGTGTCATTACTATTATTACAAAGTAATATATTCTCTTTTCAGATTAAAACACAATTTCAATTGTGTGTTAGTATAGTCAAGAAGAAAAATCTCAAGAACTTAGATTACAATTTCTTCAAGAGCACAGAAGCCATGAAAAATCAATAAGATAAGTAAGAAAATAAGAATCAGTAGGAAAAATCAATACACTTTACCCTAACAAAATTAGTATTTATCACATCCAGCTGGAAACGACAAGGCATTTTTTGTATATTAAAATCCACATTGTTGTCTTCAGTCTCCAAAACATTGCATTTCCTTTTAATGGGATGGAATTTAATCGACTTTACAGATGGAACATCGATAGATGTCAGCATCTTCTTAGGTGGTGGAACCTAGAAACAAGAAAAGTTATTTTTTTCACTTAAATAATATCGTAAATTTTACTTAGTACCACGTTATTCCTTAAAAAGTTTCTCCCAGTAAATAATAATGTACTGTATATTAAGATGATTGTTTCTAATTAACTAGGTTCAAAATCTAATTCAAGGAATATTTAAAAATACAATCTTGCATGACACGTGATATTAGCAACCACAAATGACTGAAAAGAGGATAATACAAGCAGTCCATATTAAACAACATATGATTTTGTTATGGTCTACATGTTTTCAGAACAAAAACAAAATTTTATTAAAACACAACTAAAAATGAATATTGGCAGCAATCCCCAACCAAAAGGAGGAAAAAAAATCTTCCCTAACACATCACAGCACATAAATTCTAGTCTGTCTACCGAATACATCAGCGTAATCACACACGAGAAATGTTTGGAAAACTTGCACATAAAATTTATCTGCAACCAATAATATCTTATGCTTGTCAATTTAGGGTTATGCAGCTGAAATTAATATCACAATTCTTGAAACTTTACAAAATTAAAATATTAAAATGATAGCAAAAGCCAGGTAATTCATTAAAAATTCAGAAATGCACAAAGCAAGTAAAATCCCGAATTTTCATAAATACAAACAAAATTTGTACATATTCCCAAAGCATGAGAATATCAACATTCAATATTTAAAAAACTCTCCCTCTAAAACCCTTTGCAAGGCACTTCGTCAAAAATGTATTTTTTAAAGATATTGTGAAAATGATTTTATAAACTTACTAATATATAATTTGCATCTAAAAAATTAAGATAGATAAGGGGTAGGTATGATATTGAGTCTGGCACTACACATCTCAGAAAAATATTTTGGCACAACTCAACAACACACAAATGTTTTATTTTAAATGAAACATTTTAAATCATAATATATATATTAAATTTGTTTTTCATATGTGTGTGTCAGCACGTATGCATATATATACACACACACATTTATAAATTTCTCTTACCTGGCACAAGATCTGCATTTTATTTACTATTCAAACATTTATTTTTTTATATTAGCATTCATTATATTTAGATTTATATTCAAATCTGCACTTGTTTCTAATATGAACACATTTATGGATACAATACAATTTCTTTAAAATAATGTTATAATCATAAAAAAACATGTTGTAATGTGTGCTTGTAGTTCGAAGATAGTGAAATGAATTACGACATTAAAAATGTAAAAAAACTTTATTTTAAGACCAAAAGACTTTCAGCGTTCCTAGGGAGGCCTACTGCTGCTGCTCCCATGCTACCAAACCTTCGACAGACACACACAAAAAAAACTCTCTTTCTCCCACCTCACAGGCGGGTACTGCTAACGCTGCATAGCAGGGGCTTCTGAATCATTGCCTAATGATGATGGGAATACTACATATGTAATATATTTTATACCATAATAGCAACATAAACACAAAACCTTTTCTTGATTAATATTTTAGAAATAGAAATAATCTTTCAAAAATCATTTTGAATGAAATTTCTCAAAGCAAGAAATGTGACCTTTTTGGTGCAGACATAGCCCTACATTGCATGTTTTAACATGAATATTGTTGCTCAGCTACTAGTTTCTGCAGTACGGTACACACATTTTCTTTATTTGTATTTCACTAGCAAATGCCTAATGTTTTCTTAATGTTTCTCATGAGACACAAAAGGCTTATGATGCTTCATTTGAGTCACAGGAACCTTTATTTCTTCTTTTAATTGTAATTTCCTAGAGTTACCCATCCACATACCACTGATAAGTGAAAATCTCACAATCATTGGAAGGTTCTTTGTTCAGAATAAATGCATTTATCACAGTTATAACATAGGAAAAGTATGAACCAATCTGTAAAAAATTAAACATGAAACATGCAGTTGCGCAGTGTCAGTCTAAAAATGACACCTAAAACATCTGTTAATTTGAAAGAGGTTTTAATAAATAAAAACTATTTTTAGAGAATCGTGATGTTCACTAGCCCACATAACACACAAAAAATGCATTTCATCTAAAAAAGCATTGTTTATTGAAATAAATGCAAGATAATTGCCCTCAGATTAAAACAAAAATATAGATAATTTACTTCCAATTAATTTTTTTCTAACAAAGAATGTATCTGAATTGTAGTGTTGACATTTAATAGATAGAAAAGAATTATAAAATTGTGAGAAGTTTTATGCAGCTAATTAAAAATGATTTTTTACTTCAAAAAAATTTGTTAAAAGGCGACATATTAACACAGACACTATCCTTGAAAGGGTTGATCTCTCCACTAAAAAACCATGACAAATTACAATTTGAATTATATTCTTATAAAACTCTGCTTTAATTTATATTATTCCCTACCTTTTTCTTTTTTTTCATCCTTATAAACTCAATTTATTGTTGCATTAAAAATTTAATTTTCAACAATAAATTTCCATTAGCTGCTAGTATAACTTAACGGATTCTTTGTCAATTCCTACACTCTAATCACACGAATACTTAACCGCCAGTCAGATCGAACCAGATTACTGATTTTTTTGGATATTGTCACCCGCTTTTGATGTGAGAGGAAGACCCAGGCATGAACATCTTCTCAGCCATCTTGAAAGATCTGAAACCACTCAAAGACATGTGCCCCCAATAAACATTCATTACTATGCCCTTCTTTCATTAAATTATAAGTTTCAGGAGTGGTGTTACCAAATTTCATATGAAATTTCTCAATAATTCATTGCTCACTTATCATTTTTCTGGCAAAAAAAAAAAAAATAAATAAAATAAATCTAATGCAAACGCAGGCTACGACAATACAGATACGTTTACTGAAGCGAGAGGCACTGCATTTGAAAGTGAAAGCTTTATGCTAAACAGCTACCGATCACTGGCGTTTACAAATGCATACTTCTGTAGCAGCATCAGTCTTCTTATTTAATAGCCACACCTCATATATATCAAAATTACATTAGCATACTAATTAATTGTGAAACAAAAGAATATATTCTAACCTCACTTGCTTCAACTGCTTCTTTTAAAATCCTTGATTTTTCTTTCAGTCCAGTAGGTCCAAGTCTTTTTTGTTGCTCTTCCACTCTCTCTTTTTCTTGCAAAGTCATAGATTTGGAAAGAGAAGGACTGGGTTTGCCCATCACCTAAAAAATAAAACATAACAAAGAAATGCATAAAAAATGAAACTTTAAGAACTCACTGAATTTGAACAAAAATAAACCCAGTAAGAGAATAAACAATATTTAAATTGCAAAAATTTACACAACACAAAAGTTACTTCTAGATAATGAAAGAATATTAATAAATAATTATTAGCATTCCCCTTTACAACAGACAATAAATAAAAATACTAATTCAAAATATTCAAGATACTGAAAATTTAAAGAAATAAAATAAATTTCTCATCATAAAAATGTTGAAATAAAACTGCTAATACTTTAGAATATTACATACAATTAACAGAAAATAAGACAATAGTTATACAATAATTTTTGTTTTAAAAAGAATCTAGCTTTTCACTCTTTCAGTATTCTAAATACTTACAATCACATATTTTCCATCAATAATGTATTGTTTTAATAAACTCAGCCAAAATTGTGCAGGCTCGTGAAATAAATTTTCAATTGCTGGAATTTCTTGAACTCTGTGCTTCAACTGGAAACAAAGTAAGATTTTTAAAAGTCTTACAGAACTACATTTTAAAGCTAATATATTATAATAATTTAAATAACAAAAGCCAAATAAATTTATCAAACATACATACTAAAATAAATTATTCATAAGAGGATTAAAAAGGATCCAAAGAATTATCTGAAAGATAATTTTTCAAACATGTCTGAACTTTGATTGTTGCTTAACACTTGGGATATATTGTGTACTGCAAGTATAGTTATTGAAATGATACATTGACTTATTATCTTCTGGTTCAAAGAATAAATACATTAAGCAATATTTAACTTGGTAATTAATATTATAAGTTATTTAGGAACATTCTAAAAGTTATATTTTAAAGTAATGAATAAAAATTATATTTTAAACATTAATACATCAAAGTTGCATTAATCGCAAGCAATAAACAAAAAATATAGATATTTTTTTTTTTTACTTTAATTTCTTCATTATAAAATAAAACATCAATGCCTATAAAGAAATACAGCCAGTTTTTAATCTAATTAATCCTCTTCACTATTGAAAATGCAAAGGGTGTTTAAATGAAAAGGTACAAAATAATGCAACAATGTAACCATTAACATAATTGCCTATGCCTCTATGGAAGAACGTTGAAAGATATCTAGGGATGCAACTGGAATCTCCAGGTGGATCAGAGAATGCGTGGGTGCTCGCATGCACAGGAGACAGCAGAAGCTCTTATAAAGAGTGCCGTCCTATTGACATGACAGTACTTGTGAGGACATGATGATCACATGATCACATTGCAAAATTCGACAATTGATGAGCAGCAAGGCGTTATCCAGTTTCTGACAGTCGAAGGGGTAAAACCAGCAACTATTCATTGTTGGATGGTGACCGTACAGGGGGAAGACCGTGTGTCTGACAAGTCAGTGAGAAAAGAGAGGGCCCGTTTATGTGTAGGCCATGAGAGTTTGGTTGATGACCCGAGACCAGATCAGGCAAACACAAGTCATCATGGCAGATATCATCAAAAAGGTGGAACTAAGTGAGAAGTGATTGGTGTATCAAATTGTGAATGCTGGTGGTGAAGAAGGATGTCAGCGTTGGAACAGTATGGACAATTGTTCGTCACAGGTGATGAGAGCTAGTACCATCACTACGAGCCAGATACAAAGCAACACAAAATGCAGAGGAAGCATGTATCGTCACCTCCCCCTAAAAAGTTCAAAGTCGTGGCATCAGCAGGCAAAGTATTGCTCACCCTCTTTTTCGATGTCCAAGGACAGTTACTTATTGAATTCCTTGAGCATAGAAGAATCATTAACTCTAATATGTACTATAAGACACACCAAAGCCTGCACAGGTCCATCAGAAACAAAAGACCAGGGCTGCTTACGAAGGGTGTAGTTCTGCTCCATGATAAGACAAGTCCACATGTCTCCAGGGTCACACATGTGGAACAGGTAAAGTTCAAGTGGGAGCAGCGTGACCATTCAGCCTACAGCCCAGTCATGTCACTCTGCATTTACCATGTGTTTGGTTCCCTGAAAATACATCTGAAAGGGAAGCACTTCAACTTGATGACAAACTCAAGGACACAAAGAAGGACTGGGTCTCATCATGGCCACAGAAATTCTGGGAACAAGGAGCCCTTCGGCTTATTAATCAATAGAATTGTTGTGCTCAGGCCTATGGTGTATATCTTGAATAAAGTCTTCACTTATAATCACAGTGTCATTTCGTACCTTTTCATTTGAACACTCCTTGTAGCATAAGTAAAATTTACCTTTAATGCTTTCCCCTTATAAAATATTCTATGAAATACATTTAAAAAAAAAAAGAAATTAGAGCTTTGTTAAAAAATTTGCATCATATTTTTTAAATTTTTCTAACATTATTCCTCCGAGCTTTTATTTTTGAAAATTCAAAAATGAAAGAAACACCTACAGCATACCAAATTTAACAGTTTTAAAACTATCACTATTTATAAGAGTATTCAAAGATCTACACAGACTGAAAGAAATTATAAGGACAAAAAAGTATATATATTATATTAAAGTCTATTTTCAATTCACTGTTTAAAGCCAAATTTACGAATTCAAAATTACTCAAGAGAAATTCTTGCATAATTTTTATTCTATTCAGTTTATATCCTTTTAACAATTTAAATTAATAATTTTACCATTTAAAAAATTCAGAATTTTTTAGTGAAATAAATTAACTTGTATAATATATATAAACTATCAAATTTTACATAATATATAAATTTACTTACATCTTCAAAAGTAGAACCATAAAGAAAATCTCCAATTAAGCAACTTGCAAGTTGATCATGAGGATTATTTTCCATCTAAATTGAAATACAAAAACAAAATTAAAAATGATTAATGTTTCCAAGAAATTTATTCCACAAATAAAATTAAGGACATTTTTTCCACAAGAAAAAATTAAGATAAATAATTTTGAAATTTTTCCACATCAGCTTAGAACTACACAATAAATTTCTGAAAAATGAAAATATTGAAAAGTTCAAAAAAACAATTTTTCATTCAGAATGAAAATTAGAAATAAGAAATAGGCTAATGCATTGTACCATTACAATAAGATGTTTGTACAATCTATATTCTTCAATACATTTTTCTTTGAAAATACAAGAAAATTTACAATTTCAATCACAATACTAAACTGATTAAAAATTATCAATTCTTAATCAGTTTAGAATCGCTATTCTTACAGCTACAAAACTGATTAAGAAATTATCAATTCCTAGACCACATTTCTCCGAGACTAAATGAAAAATATATACATAAATTTAGTTTGAATAAAATAAATTTAGCTCCTACTTCTTTGATATAATCTAAGTTTCTAATATATATATATATATTGAATAATAAGATAATTTATGAGAATTCAAGCATTTACATTACTAAGAATATACAATTTCTTCTTTCTAATCACTGTCCTCATGCGCTCCATATCCAATTCTTCATTACCATCAGCTATATTCTTCAAAACGTCTAACAACCTAAGAAAAAAATTATATAAAATATTGTGAACAAATAGCAAAAACTTAATATATTTAACAAATCAAGAATTGAATAAAAAATTAAAAATAGAGTCTTACACTCTTCATTTTCTAGATCCAAATTCCATTGTAAATACATGTAATGATGATTCATAAAACTTTACATTTAAATTGTTTAGGTTAACTTCAAATTAAACTTTTTAGATTTACAACTCATGATGTCTAAGAGATAAAAAGTTCAAGATGGAATGATTTATGAAAATTAACTCAGATATAAAAGTCATAAGGAATTTCCCTATTATTCAACTAATCACTGACCATCATGTAACCATGTTACAGTCACTCAAAAGTTTGTAATATGTTAAAAACATATAAAAAATTTAATTAGTAAAATCACTTCTGAAAAAGACAAGAGAACAATTAGAAAGAATAAAATCTCCATTAAGAAGTTTAAAAACATCACAAGTTTTTAATAAAATATATTCATTTCAGCTTTGAAGCAACTGGAATAACTTTTTTTTTAATAAACATTTCCTGCATGAAAAACAATACAAAAAAGAAATAGCTTTAAATTTACTGCAGATAGGTTATAAGGCACGAAGATGAAGCTCCAAAAAATATGCATCATTAATCAAATATTATTATATTTAATATAAACATTATTATTATTATATTTAATTTTTAAGTGTTACCAAAAAAGGCTTATTAACAAAATCTGGGTATTTATTAGCAATCAGATAGGTATACAGATCTTGTCAAATGCAGTTTCTTACACAAAAGCATTAGTAATTTTTTTTTTCACTGAAAATAAATGAAAATTATAACAACATTAAAATGGTTGTTTGATATACTGAATGAGTTTATCTTTAAATGAAAAGGTATTCAGATATCTTGCAACAAAATAAATTACAGAACTCATTACCATATTTCATGAATTCATTGAAGTAAGTTTTCATAATAAATACAAACTTTATGAGACAGCACAATTTTTAGTCAACAATAGTTAAAAAAATTTACAAGCTAAGAATTTTTCCATGAGGATCTAATTTTGAATTCACAAGTTATGCGAGTCAAAAAAGTTCTGCCCTATATATTTGAAAGGAAATTTTGTAGAACAAACTTTTCTGAAATATTATATATATATACTTTTAAAATGTATTTCATTTAAAAGTTAATTAATAAACATACTTTTCTTTCACTTCTTGTAATTTTTTTACAGGTACATTGGAAAGGTGAACATAAATGCAAGATTCGTAATTTTCTATCACAGTGTAATCCACCTACAAGTTAATAAAAAATTAAGTAATCGTTTAATACAATAAAGTATAAAAAATAAAACAAGTATATGCATGCGTTTGCAAGTGGTTTTGCGTGTATGCACACAAACATTAAAGAATCATTACTGATATAATGATAACGAACAGTTTGGATTTTTATTACATCTTCCTACAAAATAGTGAGTGTTATGCAGACAACTTGAAGCAGGATGTAGGAAAATAGCATATGCAGCCACATATTTATAGTCAGAAATGGTCACTATTCTAGAGAGCTGAACCTATTTTCCTTTATGACCTACTCTGTTAAACAGATTTTTTTTTTTTTTTTTTTTTTTTTTTGGGGGGGGGAATTTTTTTTTTTTTAAAAAATTTTTTTTTTTTTTTTTGTACAATTAAACAAAGAGCAGGAAAGTGTTAAAATGTTTCACAAAGTACTTAATACTTTTGAAGCATTAGCTCTCTTTAAGGAGCTTCCTAAAAACAGAGAATGATAAAGGTGAAAAAGTGATTGCTTTGGCTTGAAATTCTGATTAATTTTATGTGATAATTCAGAATAAATAACTGAAAATTAATAAACCTTTTAAATACAAAATTGTTCTTTTTCCAACAACAATTAAATATTAGTAGAATGGATTTACTTGTTATCTTTAGAAATTATATAGAATACGAAGCAAGTTTATCTCCTTTTAATACTAGAATGCAAAGCCGCAGGTGAGTGCCAATCCCGCCTTTCAAAAAATAGAATATCCCCCCCCCCCAAGGTCTGTGGGGATGCATTTTTAAAAGCTTATTTTATTAATATATAAACTCTGCTTAAAATTTTTCATGCAATTCCACCAATAGATTTGATTTTTAACATAGTGTATTTCAGCCTCTAGTTTAATTTTTTAAATTTTCAACTTTCTAAAGGGGTTATATTTTGAAGATTTTACAGCAACAATAATCAAAGGAAATTTACTTTTAATTTACATTATAAGTCATCATTTAAGTGTAACAATTTTAAGTGTAACAAATGCAGAAATTGATCATATTTTCTGAGTTATAATATATTAATAAAAAAAATTTGAAGAATCAAATCAAATAATTGTAATAAAAAAATAAAAAGAAACATTTATTTTATTAGAAACTTTTCAACAGCGATAAAAGAAATTTAAAAAAATAACTTAAATTTCATCTTTATTAAATCATAAGAATATTACCTGATTACAAAGAGGATCCTCGGTTTCTACAAGCTCACGATTTAAAGGCGATACTGATGTATCAGTTAAGTAGTCCATTAAAATTTGGATAGATAACAGCTGGGAATAATCCTAACATAAAAGAAGCATTTAATTAAATTTTTCAATTGTCCATCAGAAAAATATTCAATGAGAGAAGGTATTAATACATTTAAAAAAAACAAGCTTTTATAATTTAATTATAAACCTTTATATATTTTACATAGATCAAAAGAAGAAAAAATCAAGCATGAAATTTTTTTTAAATCACACAAAATTAAAAATATTTATTTTACAACAGAAAATGTTTAAGACTATTTATATAGTTACTTATGATGGAGGAACTAAAAAAAAGACCTTTTTATCATGACATCATAAAATATATCGACAATTTGAATACTTGAAGCAAGTTAAAATATCAAGATAAAATTAGAAAGGTCAATAGGGTACATAAGAAATGGAAAAGCATAATATAAATATTAAAAAACACTGCATTGAATTAATAATTTAATTTTCTGAGCCTTTTTTAAAAAAAATTCAACCTACATTAGCCAATGGTCCTCTCCATGCAGCAATAACCAGACCATGTTCATCTTCATCAGAAGGATAATTCACTTCCAGAGTGGTAGACTCTGGTAAAGGAGGCACAGGTGACTGCCAAGGACGAACAAAATGCTTTCTTTCACTCTAAAAAAATACCATTCTGAGTTAAAATCTAAAGTTAAAGTGGCAGATGGGATTGTAATATCATTTGATAAACAGTGTTGCATACATCTTGAGCAATCCTTTCTTCAACAGGCTGCAAGGCTTCAAACACATTCTCTGCATTAATTTGACCCACAATTATGACACACAGATTTTCTGGCCTATAAAACTCCTTGTGATAAGCTCTGACCTGGAAGAAAAATATTTCATGAAACAAGAGAAATAAGTTATAAATTATTAAGTTATAAATTATAGTAAAAATACAAAAAAAAATTTGTTATTTTGTATAGTTATTACTTTTTTCTTGTTAGTAAAACAATTCTTTTTAGAAACTAAAAGTGAATTTTTATCTAATGCATCTAAGCTGGTAAAGCTTCTGACTGCTTTTTGACATTCTGGAAAATAATAAAGAAATGGCACTGAGAACAAAAACTTAGAAAAAGAAAAGTGGTTCAGACATATGACACTCCTTCAAAAAACATAATGAATAACAAATATTAAAACAATTAGTAACAGTCAATCTTTTTTTTTTTTTATTTTTTTACACAGAAGGCAGAAATTTAAGTACACTATAACCATGAAAGTTTACTGCTTTTATAAAACTCACTTTTTCATTGGTTGTACTTTCTCTTAGATTTTTTAACAATCCACCGGTTTCAGATTTATATCCGCAGTGACCAGGATACATAGAACGAAGCATAGCAAGATGGCAAAGACTTTCACCAGAATTTTCACGTGTTTGCATTTCACTATACACTACACCTGCATCTTCACCATCCCCATTAATAGCATGTACTTCAGTAGTAAAAGCACTATCCTATATATACAAATAACAGTAATTAATCACAAATTCAAAATATCCAACTAAAGAAAAATTTCAAATGAAATAAATAGGGATTATTTGATATAAATACAATACACATTTAAAAAGTGATAGAAATAAAAATAAATAAAAAAAAAAAGAAATAGTGGAATATTTGATATTTATTTTAATTTATCCATGCACTAGGTGAACAAGTTAACATTTAAAATATTTTTAAAAATTTCATATCTTGAAAGAAATTTTTGCTTCTTATTTTCTTGCTAAGTATAATTAAAACTAAGTAAATGCTAAAATTTCCAAATTCTCAAGTTAGATTAAAATAAAATTTATATTACAAGTTAATAATCAACAATGACAGAAAACTTAGAAAACAAAAAGTGTCCCTTTTAGATATTAAAATAAGTTTTAAAAATTTTCAAGAATATATACACATATTTGAAACTTACAGTGAGAGTAGGATACAGCAAATGATCAATATAAATAGGCAACAGTTTCAGAAAGCCTTCATCACCTGCTGTTGACACTGTATAACAAGTATGATCTGTATCAGTCCATGCATTAGTGCCTTGTGCTAAACAACGATTAGCTACTAAATCCAATACCCCCTACATGAAGAAAAAAATATTGACATTAGATTATTTTAATTGTTTTAAGTACTTTATACACTTATTCCCTACTTAAATTAAATAAGACTTGCATAATTGAAAATAATTTGATTAACATTGCAACAAAGAAAAACCAATGTAATTTATTTAGTTAAAATTGTATGCCAAGCCCTACTAAATTTAACTGTTTGCAAAACAGAACACCCTTCTCTGATATTTGAAACTTATTCACATGGTAATTGGATATTATGTACATACAACAGTGATTAACATTAATTTTTGTATTCAGTTGAATTTAAGTTTTTGACATGACATTTGAGGGGTGAATTTTACATTTTCTTTATTTTATATCTATCACAATACAAAATTATAATTCATAGCACATTTCAAATATGTTAATCTTTAAAAATCAAGACTTTTGAAGAAGTAAGATTTTGAAATTGATTCACTGAAGATCGTTCTCCCAAATGAAAGCAGAAAGGAAGGATCATTGGAAAGAGTTTACACAACAATGAAAGTTTAACTATCTTCTCTTCAAAAAAAAAAGCAACTGATTCATTCTAGCTCAGGTAGGATATACAGTTTAATCATTTGTCAGATGAAAACGATGGCCTTTTTCATTATAAAATTTTTGCAAAATATAGTTAATTCAGCTTTAATTTTTTACACCAAATTGAAATTTGAATAAAACAGTTTATTATTAAAAGTCGATTTTTACAAAAAAGATTCCCGTGAATGACTTAGACCATATAGAAATTCAAAGTACACAACAATTTACAAACATTATTAAAAGTAAACTGGAAAAATCACTTCAAAAAATAGAAAAGCCATAAAATTAACAGGGATTCACCTTGTATGGATATTTTTCACTACCCATAAACACCAGATGTTCCAGAGTGTGAGGTAGCCCATCATCGTCATGTGCTTCAGTAGCTAAATTGGGAGAAATATTTAATATAGCAAAAATTATTTGTGCAATTTTTTTTTTTTTTTTCAGAATATAGAACAAATTTAACTTTGGTATTAACCATGAGTATAAATGGAAAAAATATTTTCATACTTCCAACAGTAGCCAAGCTAACACAAATAAAGGTACATAATTAAACTTATACAAATGTGTATATTATATACATAAATAAGAAAATGTTTGATTAGATTTACAACAACAAACCTTTTTAAAGCTTTACTCATCACTTACAAAATCATCTTTGAAAACAATATTTTCTACTTAGAATTTAATATAATGCTCGAGTCCAAAATGACTAGCTCGTCCATTCTAAGGAAATTGTTGATTGCTGGAGCATCACTATTTTTAAACACCTTTAAATTAAAAGAACATTTATTAATTTTTCAAACTTACAAATCCTCCTATGCTACTATTAAAATTACAGATACAGTTCTGACCATTTTATCCAGTTAAGTCCATAAAACATTTCTAGATAATGGCTTCAAATTTTCCACGAATCTTTACATATTTATAGCCCCAAATACAGAATCAGTAGGTTTTTACTATGTGGGTAACCTTTTGTATTTGATTCAAGAATATTATTGATTTCAATGGTGCTGCACTAACAAATGCATGTTGTGTTTATCATGATAGTACACACACTAAGCAACTGCACGAGTATTTCTATTATACTCAGAGTCTAAATTTTAACAAACCAAGCAACTATCAACAGGTTAGTTTCTAATTATTGATAGCTTACCTTCTCTGATTGCCATTTCTTTGATACTATTAAAGGATTAGACAAAATTCAATAAAAAAAAATTTTAGGATGTACAAAGTGCATACAACTTTTTATCTTATAAACAGAGAT